>JAHWFP010185861.1:30035-81754 GCA_023313725.1 Lithobius niger | reverse complement strand
TGGTACGCCAATCATTCCTAGTAGTAGAAATTGAACAAGCCATGGATCCCTATGAATTACCACCAAAACCTTCCCCAGCATCCCTTGTCCCTCCTTTGCACCTCATGAAACATCGATGACCAATGAGGGGGGGGGGGGCGCAGGAGGGAGCTGGGGGCCCTTTGGGGGGTATTTCATGGGGATTCCATGGCTTGTTCAACTTCTGCTAAATGTGACTTGTGTACCAATTTTCAAGCTTTTAGCATGATTTGTAAAAGTCAGTGAGCGGAAACAGGGGGTCGCTGGGGCCCCTTTGGGGGTATTTCATGGGGGTTCCATGGCTGGTTTGATTTTTAATGGTAAGAAGACTTGTGTACCAACTTTCATATTTTTAGCTCGATTTGCTGAAATTTGTTACTCCGGTTAATGACTTCTGCCCAGTGCTCTACAATAATTATTGCTCTACCGACGAGAATGCGGCAGTCATATCTAAATCGTGTTCAAAGGGCCCTGGTCGGTGTTAATATCTACATTTTAAGCTATACAAATTCAAAATCGGTTCATTGGTTCGATCTCTATGTGAGAGCAAAGGTTCTAGCCCATTTGGCTTCCCGTGTCAAGAATATTGTAGTTACATTAAAATAGCCTGCGAAAGGCCCTAGGCCTTGTCCATACCTACGTTTTAAGCTACAGAACTTGAAAATCGGTTCAGTGGTTCGATCTCCAGGTGAGAGTAAAGAGTCATTACAACAACATTAATGATTTCCGCCCAGTGCTCTCAAATAATATTTGCTCTGCCGACGAGAATACTGTAGTCACATCAAAATCTTGTTCAAAAGGCCCTGGTCGGTGTTAATACCTACATTTTAAGCTATACAAATTAAAAATCGGTTTATTGGTTCGATCTCTAAGTGAGAGCAAAAGTTCTAGCCCATTTGGCTTTCCGTGTCAAAAATATTGTAGTTGCATTAAAATAGCTTGCGAAAGGCCCTAGGCCTTGTCCATACCTACCTTTTAAGCTATAGAACTTGAAAATCGGTTCAGTGGTTCGATCTCCAGGTCAGAGCAAAGAGTCCCAACAACAACAACAACAACAACAACAACAACAACGACAACAACAACAACAACAACAACAACAACAACAACAACAAGAAATGGCCATGCTGTGGACGCCGAACGGTTCAGTTGTTGTCATTAAAATTTGTAAGGCGGTGAAATAGTTACGACACGACCCCAAATACCGAATTTCGTTGGTCTATGTCAATTTTGGGCGAAACTATAGGAGTTCAAAGTTTGACGTTTAACATGGAAGTTCATGCTGAGGCTTACATAAGGACTGCTACCGCGGTCCTTGATGAATGGTATTTACACGGCCGTGTATATTATTCGTTTGCGCACAAGAATTTCAGAAAATTGGACAGGAGGAGGCTGGGGCGGGGCTAACAATGTCAAAAATGTTACAATGCTGCATCATGTAACAATGGGGTAACAATAGGCGAGGCGCACAATATCGGATTGTAGCTCAATCGCACAAGATGCAACAATGGTTGGGTGCTGGAAAAGTAACATTGTCGTTGTTTGAGTTAGCTAGCTCGTTGTGGAAAACGAAAATTAAATGGTCTTGATTTTTCCTTTAATATTCAAGTTTTAAACCGTAGGGTGCGAAGTCTTGAAGTTTGAGGCCTAAAAAATTGGGAGGCCGACATGCCTGAGTGACTTATTTACTTCTTAAATGCGGGCTTCGGGAAGCCAGTTGAATTGTTTTCACGATTGTTTGCCATGATACTGCAACAGTAATATTCAGAATCAACTACTCAACGAGATGACACATGCTAAATCTAGACACATGCTAGTGAGTTGCCATCAAATAATAATCATGGGACAAACCTTGGGCGGAACCTGAACATAAATATGTATTTCTAATGTTCCGTTTTTTCGAAAACAAAAATTGGTGGACAGTGGACACATGATAAACCAGACCGTAGCAATTACAATAAAAAGGAAGCGAGAAAAGCCAACAAATTAACTGAACCAAAAACAGCTTTGCCGATTAGAAAAAAAAAAAACATTAGAGCTCGTATCCCCATACTCACAGCCGTAAAGGTAAACGAATAAAAACGGATTAGAGTTCACTCGAACGCAACGAACTATAATTTGAACTCCACTTCGCAAAACGTAAACCCATAAACACACACGAAATAGACGCCATAAACAGCAAACAGCTACAAAATTGAAAGACAAAAATGCATACACAAAATGAACACCTAATTATTGCAACGAACTAGAAATAACCACCTCAAACAACCTTCAAACACAAACACAGGCAAAAAACTTCCTTAACTAGAAGTCTGCTTGTTTCACAATAAATGCACTCAAAATACACAATCATATACCCACTCACACGAACAGACTTTCTTTCTGACATAACCATTGATCAAAAACAGTCCTTGTTCCCTGTTTGGAATTCAAATTATAGTTCGTTGCGTTCGAGTGAACTCTAATCCGTTTTTATTCGTGTACTTTCACGGCTGTGAGTATGGGGATACGAGCTCTAATGTTTTTTTTTTCTAAAAGGAGACGCCGTTTTTTGTTTAGTTAATTTGTAACGAATGTGCAAAATAACCAAATAATCCTCTCAATTACTTATTTATGCAATTAACCTGTGTTTGGTGCATACATTGTCGCATTGGTTAGTAAACATGACACAAAGATATTCACCGGACGTTTTCTAGTTGTAAAATGTACTTCTCCATGAGCTAAACACAAAATACTACGCTAGCGGCCATTTTTTCAAGATGGCAGCCGAGTGGTCCTTTCTTCAACACAGTATATCTCCTTAACACTGCATGTACAGAAAATTTTGTATAATGCATTTCTATAGATAATTTAATTTTCTATAACTTCAGTCTGAACACGATCTTTGATAAAATTGATATTTAAAGAGATACAGGCAGAAAACCATTTTTTGACGGCCATTTTTCTTGGTATTCGGCCGCCATCTTGGATTTTCGAGTGGTTAATGGGCCTTTTTGAAACAGTGGGTTTCAATGAGCATACGTGCCAACTTTCATGCTTGTTTCCAAAAGTGAACGATTTTCACGAAAAATGCACTTTATGTGCCCCCACTAGACATACAAATTCTCATATTCCTCAGACTGGAAATCAATGATTGTGTGGTTTTTGTCGATTCGTACATTTTTACGATTACATTTCGTCTGTAGGATAAAATTGTTCGCAAGAAAACTTTCTTCTTCACAGTTCAGTGTACAGTTGTGTCTACAACACTCGTTGATATTCTTTTTCTATAATACTGCAACGTTATACGTTATTTATAGTTAAAATAAGTACAGAGATATCCAATACTAACTGCACCAATGATAAGACTATTAAGAATTCTGGTATTCTGTTAATATCACGAGAACGTTGACATAATACGTGTAAAAGAATCTCCATGCAGTAGTAGAAATATTACGTGCGACATGGTCGTAAACCAAAGGCAAGTTAGGCATTTTTCGTGGTTTTATTTTGAATTTGGAAACCAGTATCCGCTTTTTCAGATTAAATTGTATTTTAGATCAAGAAAAGTGTCCTCTTCCTCCCTCTTTTTAAGCTTCTAAGACCTGAAAAAAAATACTTGCGTTGTTTTTTTTTTTGGCCGCCCAATCCTGGCTACAAGTTAATAGTACAAAGGAAGGGGATGTACGTATATGAATCAGTACTGAAGAGCTAGGTACTATCGTTGTCTACTACTTCTGTTAGGTATTGTTTGCTAATGTTGTCTACTTTTGATATGTTCTACTCCTGATGTTGTCTAATCGTGATAGGACTATCTCTCGCTTATTTTCACTTTCAATTGCAGCCCTGCACTTTTGTTACATTCATTATTTTAAACGGAAAAAGGAATGATAAGTAAACCCGGAAAACACATTAAAAAAAACCCCTCAAATACAGACAATGTACAAAGAAAGATAAAAACGTTACAGAAGCAACCAAACCAAACTATCGTGCGATGAGAGCCCATTAAGAATAGGATTGTGAATAGGATTGGACCCAACACCGATCCTCGTGGTACCCCACTATTAACTGGAATAACATCGGATTCATTTCCACCAATTATACCAAACACTGTCTGCATGTACAAGAAAGTCTGAAAACCATTCTAGCAATCTCCCAGTGAAACCTACATTTTCAAGTTTTGTTCATAATTTTTTGTGGACCACGGAGACGAATGCATTTTCGAAATCGACCAATACTACATCGACTGGGAAACTTTCGTCGAGTGACCTGGTCCAATCATTTGTCACATCCAACAGTTGGAGGATATATAGTTGACTGTCCTGGCATAAACCCGAACTGGTCATTTGAAATTATTTCTCGCTTACTAAGAAATTTTAGCATTTCATTGTGAATGAGTCCTTTCCATGATTTTACATAAACACAAGTGAGTGATATTGGTCGGCAATTATGGGGATCAGAATCATCGCCCTTTTTTAAAACTGGGCTTACACATGCTTCTTTCCAGCATGCTGGGAGCTTGCAGCCTGCTCTCTGACCACTCAGCTGAGACATAACAAAAAAAGATATTTCTGTTAGCCAATCTAAACAAGCGGCTACAGCGACTGCCTAGTCGCACCGGTCTTCTGTGCAGTTCCTCCACTTTTAATGTTGAGGCGCACACCTCTATCATGCACTACACAACAGCTATCTCTATTATACTAATCTAAAAGCAGTAGCCATCACAATTGCCGGTTAAAAATGTGTTAGCTTTTAGGCCTGTTTTACATTTTAGGAGTAATTGTCAGCTTTTAGGCCTAATTTTAACCAGCAGTTTTAATTTCGTAAGTATCAGCTAACGGAGACATGGATTGTATAATAAGCCTATTCATTTTTTACAATACGGTACACAGTTACAGTGTTACAACGTAACGCACAACGTAGCCTATATAGATCAGTGGTAGAAGGGAAGTGACGAGAGAGACGCTGTTGATGAAGCCAACAAGTGACTCGTAGCAACTTGACGTTGCCATGGTAACATGATTTTAGGCCTAATTTTCATTTTTTAGGCCTAATTTAAAAAATGCAGTTTTAATTTCGTAAGTAGAAGATAGGCCTAATGGTGAATTTGTTTCGACGGTAAGCCTATTCATTCATGCAACAATGCGACGAGACTATTTAAACGAAGCTAAAATCCATTTGTTTTTATTGAGGATTTTAATTTAAGATTTTAATTCTACGATTAAGTGTTGTTATTTAATTTAGTTACGTCGAAGAAGCATATTAGCTATGAGGAAGTAACGATGTTTTAATTTGTCATGTTATTTAACTAACTTCTCACACAGAATCTACCGTTGTAAACAATGGTAGTCAATATCTGGTACCGTTGTGAAGTTGAAAAAAGCGACGGACGGACGGACGGACAAAGTCGTTGCAATAGTCTTCTTAGCCGGTATACGGCTGTACAGAAGATTAAAAACTGTAGCTTTTAATCGTTATGTTTTAATATGTAGAGAAAGACAGCTTATCAGACAAACGAAAAAAGTTAGAGTAAAGAAAGACACGCTTTTGTTCGAAGCTTCTTCTTCTGTAGGATTTTTTTCAAACTCAACGAAAAAACTGCCTACTTTTTGGCAGCAAGAATCTCATATATTAGGGTCTAACACTTGCATTACCACGAAACTGTTAAACAATGCGCTGATGACATATTTCCAACCATCGAATCCTTAAATGCCATTTTACAACAAATTTGGGAATTCTACTTTGTCATGGTTATTCCAGTACGATAAACAATTTAAACAACTAAACAACACAACAAGCAGTTTAAACAGTGTCGGTTGTGACGTGGTCACGTGGGTAAGTAAAAGAAAAGGGGAATCCAACGAATCAGTCACATAACACTTTAATAGGACAAGCAAAATTGTCTGCCCACTTTGCATCTTTTTCGAGGCCAGTATGGCAAAACTGTGCTGGCAAACTTACTGTGGCAAACTGCCGGGCATTCCTGGCGTCAAAAAATGCCCCAATTAACCGAAAATTTGGCTATTTTTTACTAAGTCATGTACGACATGGAACAGTCGGATTATCCCTTTCCTTTCACCATAAGTAATATCGATGCAAGGAGAGTAAGTGAACTCAGACATAGGATTACCACCAATCACGCAGTAAGCCTATGACCACGACAGCTTTACAACACTCAGCGAAGATACGCCGTGAGCTTCAGAAACTCTCACTTGGAACTTAATCTGAACTCTGCATCCGTAGCGGTACTGGGAATATTTTTCAGGGGAAGAGAAGGGACACATATTGTCGTCAGATTTCAAGTAATAATAATAAATAGTAATTCGAAGTTTTATCAACTAATTTACTCATCAAAAAATATCTGTACGAAAAGACATACGTCGTGGAAACTATGTGTTGTGTAAGGGACGAAACCTGCGCGGGGGGGAGGGGGTTATAGCAGGGACTTTATAAGGTAATAAATAAATATTATAAATAAATACTTATAAATAGTTTCACCTATTGAATAAGAAGAAAATCCTACAAGCTCGTTAGCATGAATATGCCGTACCGTTTTGGTTTCCAATTTTGTCTGAACTAAAAAATTTGTTTGGGGCACCTAGGGCACGACTGAATCTGAGTAACACCGTAACTGCTCTGCATTGTCTGCAACGCATGTACGAAATTAAAATAATTCTGAAAAAAATAGTAGCAGGAGCTAATAAATACAAACACGTCCGTAGAACGTGGGAGTGTTCAAGTTGCGCCTATCGCTTCATATTCCATTCCTTGTCACAAGGTCGTCTGGGAGAGAAGCTGTGGGTTTCGTTTCGCGGACCCAGACCAGTTCAGCACCTACTTTACTGGAGCAATGCTAAAAAAGCATCAACATTCCGACAAGCGCGTGAATTGGCGTACATTCAGGAGGCGAATACTCATACTTTCTACCCCAGTCGGTCTTGTCTTGAAGTAGCCGTCTGTTTCACCTGGAATCAACTGGCCTGATCTCCGGCTTCGAAACCCACATCTCGTTTCACAGACGGCCTTCTGACAAGGAATGGCATACGATACCACAGTGGGCATTTTCATAACTCACCGAACTACTCACGGACCGATTACAAAAAGACCGACCACTTCCACCAAACGTGACGTCACACTTACGTTTTTTCTGAACGGACTCGCTGGGATGATCGATGAGTAAAAAGGAGGCTAGTGTCAGGAAAGAAGTGTTTCTGCTCACCATCATTTCCTCACCAATCACCTGCGTTGCCATGGACGCTGCTAAGCAGGTTTACATTCAATACCGGCCGATAAGTAAGGTTTACTACTTATGATCGAGTGACCTCTTACCCTCTTTTAGCTTAAGGGAGATAATTTGCGTGACCAGTTGTTAATAATATTACGTTTATGTAAACAATCTTAGCGAAGAACTTCTGCAGGTCCGCCATCTTTAGTCGGTGGAATCAGCAAGAAAAACGCCTGCGGCTATCGAAGACTACGATGCTTCAGCGGTAACGTCAGGTTGAGATAACGAAAAATTACCAACTGCTTTAATGACGTTGGGCTGCAGCGCTGAGCTGTTGGATGAGTTTATGAAAGCGCCCAGTTATAGCATGGACACTCCTAAGGCCACGGATACATTCTTAAGTTCCTGATACTGTTTTACCCTTAAAAAAAATTCTTTTTGTTACTGACCTGCAAGAGTTGCCAACGAATGACTGTTTCAAGCAACACGGTGTGTGCGTCCGGATGTGGTTAACAGCCAAGGCACAAAGATATAATTAATTAGCTACGCATAATAAAACATGTCATCCTGTCCACTGACAACGGAACTAACCGTTATCGACCCGAAATAACCACTAAAACTTGATTAAACGGTTCTCAGTAGTCGTGCTGACAAAATTGCCGTGGGTACATGGTTTTTTTTATTATTATTTTTCTTTTTATTCATTCGCGAATTTTGAGTTGCAGGCGAGGGTTTTTTGTTGTTGTTGTTGACCAACCGGAAAAAACCTCCAGTAGCCTACATGTTCATGTGGAGTTCAACATGTAGGTATTTATATCAGGTTCAGCCACGTTCAGGTAATCTTTCTTTAGATTCAAGATTTTCCATGTGACACGCATTTGAACGGCTCTTAGATTTGTTTCGAGGTGATTATGTGAATGGAGTTTAAGCTAGTATGGTCGTCGGATCCAAGAGATGTTTCGTGAAAGCGCTGATGCTTTACCGAATTATTTTTTTTATACTGTAGTTAAAAAAAAAAACGTTTTGTGTGCCAAGCAAAAACCCATGCGAGTGCTCTTGCGAACCACTTATTTGACTTTTAGCTGCCTAAAATAAAATTATTTCTAATTAATATCAGACGGATCCTATTTATACAGAAGTTTGATGATAAACGCAATTATCACAAGCAAGAGTTAAAGCTAATCTTCGAAAAAGATATGTCGTTTCGGAGGATCTTTTAGGGACTATACACACTGGGCCATTATGGCTGTGCCACCATGTAGTTCCATAGCTGCTACGGAGTCCTAAACCCCTTCCACACTAGGTAAAAAGTCGGGACCCGCCCTGGAATCTGACTCCTGGACACCACACTGGACTCCGACTTAAGTCCGGGCCCGACATCGATTTTAAAGTCCTGGTCGAAGTCGGGACGAGACGCCGAATTCGATCCCGTTCAGTGTGGAAAGGGTCGGCGCGCGGCTCCGTGTTTTAGGGAAACGTTTTGACTCTTGGAGCACTGAAAGCAATAACGATATAAAGGGAAAGTAACTAAGAAAGATGTAAAGTGCAAAGAACAGTCAAGCATGCGAGGTTTCGCTTCCTAGTTTGGAGTCGTGTTCAGCCCACAGAAGACCAAACGCGACCACATTATAGAACGACAAACAACAGACGCGTTTGGTGTTCTGCTGCTTGAAAACGACTCAAAACTGTGAGACGAGCGACGCATGCTTGACCGTTCTTTGCACTTTACGGCTTTCTTTTATTACTTACTCATTTTAGTGTTTTTAAGTGTTTTTCTTGTTTAGATAAAGGAAAACCATGAGGAGGAGACGGGAGAGGGACGGGAGAAAAAACGATAGCACCGAAAATGTTGCAGCGAGAGAACGATTAAGTACAGTCCGAATCTTGGCCTCGATGTCGAAGTTCAGTCTGGAAAGGGGTATCAAAGGAAGAGTGTCGGGTTTTGCCTGTAGGTACAAGTCTGGGCTCGGACACCATTCGCAGTGTTCTAGGTTGTAGGTACAAGTCGGGGGCTCAGCCTCCAAATGCAGTGTTCGGGGTACAGTGTGGAAACAGCTCTAGATACTCGGCATCGGCAGTGCCACTGGCCGCATGGCCTAAAATGCGGTGGTTGGAGGATGTGTGTTTGGGAGCCACCAACTGGCAGCGCCACCACGTGATTCCATCGTTTTCAACTGGATGCTGCACATTAGGCATTCTGGCTGTGCTGCCAGGACGCTTTACCGTCTTTCGTGATCTTGAAAAATGAATGCTTGTGGTTGTCCAGGTAACGCCAACATGGTGGCTTCAGACCTGTTGATTAGCCACACGGTGCGCCATTAAAATCAAATGTGGGCACTACCGTGGTGGCCTAGTGTCTAGACGCCCTTACTGGGATGAGCTCGGGAAGGACAGAAAGGAAAGAAGAAAACCAGCCAACCAGAGAAAGTCATACACTATAAATAACGTACTATAGTAAGCCACCTTTATCCACTTACCTTTCGTCAGAGCGCCTTTATCACCATGCCAATCCCTCCAAGACGCCAATACCTTGTTTGGTCTTGCACAGATTCAGCTTCCCTCTACATGCCTTACCCAATTCGTTTTCAATTGTGGTGGTCTACCTGTTGCTGTCGAAAGTAAAATTGGAGTTTCCACTGGAAACGAAACAAAACACTTATAAATATCTCGTGAGTGCAAGCAGATAAAATTTATTCATTATTTACATGACGTGGAAGGTTTCTAATGGTGAACTGTGTCTTCGCAAACGTAATATGGCAGAAACTAATCTGTTTTTTTTTTTAAACCCTAAAAACTCAAACTTCACATGTATGTTTTGGTGGCTATGCAGGTTTCTATTAGTCCTGTGCTACGGGATGCTGTTGTCATGCACCAACCGAATCACACACGCGCTTTGGAAATAAATTTAAAAAAAACCTGTTTATTGCATCTGCATTGACTCAGCAGTAAAAGCGTCAGTTTATAGATCTGGGAATCGGGTAGTGCTAGTTCGAGTTCTAGGTAGAATTTTTATTTTCAGTATACATTGGTAGAACGCATGTAAATCAAGGGTTGGATACTAGAGTGAGCTTAGTCGAGGAACAATGGATTGAAGTCCTTCCATTGAAGCTGCTCCGCATTTAACTGGGACTATGTCATGCGACCGAAGAATGAGACTCAAGCTGTCTCAGGTGGATGGCAACAGCTGCCGTGCCCGTACAGTAGAGGAGCTTTGGTCATATGCTGCAGTACATTAAATCAGTGTGAGTTTGTTACTCCTCGTTCCTACGGAACTTTATGTACTCCAGTCTATATCAGTTAATTCCAGTTTTGGGGCTGTCAGTGTTCAGTGCAACAGCGTTTGTTTTATGTAATGGTTGGGTGGAGTAGATAATCTGAAATGGAGTACAGTTAGATGTGGACACTGATGGATAAAAATGCACATGAACTGATTTTTTCTTTACATTTAAGAAAGCTTGAGTTGATTCAAACACGAACAACAATAAAAATTCAATGTGTGAGTGCAGGGTTACTTGACACCAACAGCTGTAAGAGCAACTACTTACGCTCAAAGAGCTGTGAGAGCAACAACAACACTCAGTCGTGATATTATTATTTTATTATCGATAATGTAATTGTATACTGAAATCTCATATACAATCCTGGGTGGTTACACGTAAATAATAAAAAACATATTATTAAACGAAAATTAGTTTTACAAGAAAAAATCAATAAATACAGTAAACACTGTAATCTTAAAGACTAAGACAAGACCATAAAAACATAGTGACGAATCCCTCTAGAACAAACAACACTTAACCTAGATTGAAATATAAGCTTTATTCAAGCCAACTTCTAAATGTGTGCAATGATCATTGACATTTTGTGTCGCCCTTTGCATCTAGATTTGATTCGATTTGTTTTAGGAGTTTTCGCCCTGTTGGGTCAACTGCCCCATAAACAACAACAATTTTAAAACTACATCATCTAGCAATAATAGTTTATACACTGTACACTATAATAATACACCATAATAATACACTACAATAATACATTATACACTATAAACTGCAACTATAATTCGTTATGACGTATACTATAATACACTATGCACCATACACGTGAGTTAATACAGAATGTTAAAAGGCCCACCATTTACAGCTACCAGCCGACTTCTCTACAGGTCATACTCCAGGTCATGGAGCTTTTTCTCCTCTGGCTTTCCAGGAGAAAGTGCTCCATGTTTTCCTGTCCCATAGCATATCAACGAATGAACAAGATCCATCTTTGAAAGAATGGCACATGTGTAATGTTCAACCGAGACAGCAATACTACTGCTGGCCTTCGGAGGAAGTCCATCTCTCAAGGCAAAGATACAGACGTGTGCCTTTTGAACAAAGAACGTTCCCTCACATCCTTGAACCACACTTCCTCCAATTTGCTCTTACATATGATTCCACCACAAACCTCAGGTTAGGCAACCATGAAGAACCTCCACACTCTGTCCAAACTGAAGCTGTTGCAACACACCCTACACCTCGTTACCTTAAATACCAAATATCCTGGAACCTAATTATGATATCTGTACCAGACACCGGTGCATTCTGTAGTTTGTAACCATTTCCCAACAGGAATTCTGCAAATCCTCGCATCGCAGCCCCCATACGGGTACCAAACAGCAACTTGTGAATCATAATGGATCGTGTTCTAGTCCACAATCAACGCCAAACCATGACAACTGAAATTGCCACTGGTTCTGCCACCATTACATTTGGCACCGCCGCCCACCGATGTGTGGACACAGTTTAAAGGCTGGCACTCACGACCCAACACCAGCGGAGGATACACTTAAAGGAAGGATGCATCACAGAAAATACAACACCACGGACCATAGGCACACAATACTACGACGTTGCCTTACAAAATTCTGTGTGCACCACTGCAACCACTTGGTCGAATAGCCATGCTTTAACCATTGACAGACCATTCCCTACACTAAAGCGACGAATGGCAGACTCCTTCAGTTCCAAGGAAGTCCATGACACGGTTTGATATGATTTGGAAACTTGGTTTTTATGGACCAAATCTTAACTGCTATGCCTAAGATTTTGTATGGGCAGGCCCAGCAGTAGACCCTGAGATCATTGACACAATGGTCAAGCCCAGACTCAAAATGAGTGTTGAAACTGGTGTGCCTGTGATCATTCAGAGGCACACATTCATCTCAACCTGCATTAACTGGACCTTAACCAATGGATCCCAGCACAGAAATGCAAATGGAAATCTACTCGTACCTGAACAAAAGCTAGAAAGAAGTAGCGCAGCACTTGGTGTTCACAATTCCAGTCTTGCTCAGCCAGCTGATGAAGTACAGTTTGCCACCAAAGCACGCAGCTTGCAAACATACAGTCCTCGTCAAAGGGTGAGTCAAGACAAAATCAGCGGTAACGAACATGACCCACTGCATTAACCTGCTAGCCACCCACCATCACTGTCACCAATGGCACTGTGAAACGAGAGAAAACAACCCCTTGATATTTCCCAGTAGATAGATCCATTCCTCTCCCCATCAATCACAACTCCTGCAGCTTCTACAGTACTAAAACTAGCTCTGTTATATCCACACAAACCAAGACGAGTGCAATTTCGTCAGCATAGGCAGCAACATTATTGATTGTTAAAAATAATCGAATCAATTGGTTAAAAAAAAATTAGAAGAGGCCTCAGGCAACTCCCCTGTGGCAGGACTCGGCTAGTTGTCCTTAGGGACGAGCACACACCATTTGGCATCGTTGCAAACTACCTTGCCTGCAGCTCTGCTTCAAGGACACAGATGGCAGGCTCAATCAAGCCTATCTATATACTAATTATAAACGGGACAGAAAGCCAATTGGGCTCGAAAAGTATTAAATAAATACGGATGCAAACCTATTTACGTTGCCTTTTGGACTTAAATGTCAGACTGCCTGAGTGGGGAATCGAACCCACGACCGTTGAAACCAGAGGACGGAGTCCTACCACTCAGCCATACTGACATGGCCAAAAGGAAACGTCCATAGGAAGCACAAGTAACAGATTGAATGCCCACATTGTCATATGCAGACTTAATGTCAAGAAACACAGCAAGCACCATAGCTGTATACCTGCAAACTAAGTTTCACGAATGGCAGTCTTTAATGCCCCACGTCCCACTCGGAAACCGAACTGTGCCGCATGAAGGTGACCTCCCTTTTACAGATGCCACTGTAGACCTTTGGTCACCATGCGTTCGAAAATCTTCCTCACGCATGACTGCAAATCATTAAGTCTGTAGCTGGATACCAGCGACCTGTCCCGTCTGTTGCCAAGCGAATTAGTCTGTTGGTCAATACGCAAAGAATTTCCTCAATCCCTAACAAATTTACAAAGGAGCTATCATTAATAATATCACGTTTGTGCTACTTATTTATTCTTCTATCGTTTCCTTTTCCTGTATTTGCTGACTACCATATGTGAGCTACAACAAATTAGCGGTTTTAAAATTAAATAATTTATAATTCGCATTATCCTGGAACAAAATCAGATTTTATCATAGTAGTTTCAAAAATGATTTTTGATTTGCATACTCATGGGAATTTTTCCTAGGCATTCGTGCTACAGATGCAAACCAAGACCCTTGTTTAGAGTGCAATTCAAAACAACAACTCCTGTCATGCCTGAATATATAATATCGAACAAATTGTTTATCATGGTATTGTATCGAAGATAGAAATGAATTAGGAAATAACGGCGATGAATGTAATAGGTTGCCTATACAGAAAACCTAGGTTAAAAACTGCGATGCAATGTAAATATCTTGTAAATATTTTGTGTGTTGCTAAAAATAATGGTTACTCATACTAATTGTTTAAGTAATATTGCTGACTTTATGACTATCTTTACTATGCCAATTTACACTGACGTTACAATAACACTTATTGACATACAAAAAAAATTAAAACAGTGAATGGGCAGCAACATACACAATGCCTTAAAAGTATTACCTCACCTTAATAACATTTTGTCTAATTGGTGTAGGAAAATGAAACTTTAGGAATCATCATTGACACAAGAAGACACGTTGATGGAATGTAATTCCCCAGGGACCACCTGGAGGTCGTTGAAAGAACATTAAAATTTCCAATATGATTGCTGCATCGTTCAAAAGAAAGAGAACATCTCCACAAGCCATTTTGTGATCAGTGCTCACAAACCTAAATGTCGGCCCAAAATGTTGTGTATTATCTTGAATAAGCGCCCTTTTGACTAGATGTTCCCAGACAGCTAGTATAGAAGAATGAGGTCCAAGAATTTACATTCTGTCAACGTGTGCGTTCCTTTTATCAAAGGACGATTCCCAAAGTTCCATTTTCTCTCACCAATTGGACAAAAGGTTAATAGGATGGGGCATACTTTTGAGACATTGTGTGTTGTAAATATAAAATTTGGAGTAATACAAATGCCCGTAAAAGACATACACGCAGTTATTTGCCAATCCTTAAAGCACAAAGTATTCTTTAATAATTATGTAACATGTATATCAAATATTCCCATAAGGAGTTGGAGTAGTGAATATTACCTCATGCAGTTGACAAGAATAAAGATATACCAAAATACACAATTTTCTAAAATTTGTTAGGACATAAATGACATCTCCGAAATAATTATTTTAAAGTATTTAAAATTTCTAGTTAGTATGATATAACCTTTCGTCAGCTAAACGAAATTTTTCGTAGCTGTGCAGGCTTATTATTGAATACGTCAGTTGGTGCTGTTAGTAGCAGTATCATTAGAGTTCAATCCTTGATCATCTTCATTGGGGATGTTTCTGATGACAAACGCTGAATTTCGTTCGCTTCGCTCACTCAATCAGCGCAACCTCAGAAACGTGATCTACCACCACAGCCGACCTCCATGAACCACACTTCAACAGAAAATGCCACGGTTTGAACGTAAGTTAATTCTACACAGGACACTAACTCGTTCCCAAAGGCTGCTCATATTTTAGCACAAATAAGAAGGGCAACAGCTGACGCGCATTCGGCTGATGATCAGTGCAGTATGTGTGTTTTGTAGGGTTTCAATTCGTAAACAAACGGTTGCTGCGCCTACTCTTTCTTTTCTCTTTGTTCATACTCATTCGCCATATTTAATACGATTCACCAGACTACTTTTCATTACTGAATAAATATTTAGCCTACTACTTAATAATAAAGTGCTGTTTCTGATGACAAACGCTGATTTTCGTTCGCTCCGCTCACTATTAGTATAAAATAATTACAACTCGAAAATGTTTGCAAACCTGATCAAAACAGGAATGCATAACACAGAGAGAAGAAGGTCAAACCTCTCAGCAACAAATGCAGGTTCTGAGTGAGGACGACTGTGAAAAATTCGTCGTATAAAGCAAAGGAAGTCCACACTGCATTATGAGACGCAGGCAGCGCTACACTGATGGATTCTGTTAGTCATGTTGAGAGGGGAGGAGGGCATTGTAGTTTTATATACCATCTAAGCTCAGTTTTTAATTACAGTTACATATTCTTTGCTACATTCTTTTTCAGGGACAATACAGTTATGAACTGCAGGCAGATGTGATAAAATGGCGCCAGGACAATTCGGTTCCCAAATTACAGATAGGACAACAATTCGGTCCCACATATAAAAATAACCCAACGAAAATTCGGTCTTGGAATAAAGAAAGAAAAAATAACTTGCACGAGTGATGAAGTGGGCTTATGACCATTTATGGAAATAAATAAAAATTAGTTGAGCTCCATGTGGTACTATAAAATGACAGCAGGTGCCAGTCGACCGACAATGATATGGAGGGATGGAATAGAAGTCTTGGATGTTTGGTTGGCCAAAGTATAAACATTGCTCAAATATTGCAAAATATGCCTTTTTTTAATTAATTTATTTTGAGCCATAAGTCAGCCGAAGCAATTTAATGCTCGTATGGCTGAACCGTTTCAATTTTGAACACTATCCGACTTTTAGAGAAGAAGAAAAATGTTGTAAAGGGAGTTGCCAACCCGGTGATTCGATCCTGAAAACCTCCGATCATCGAAGGGGCCGAAAGATTGTCCAGAATTAGCCAGAATAGTTCTCATAGCCGCTGAAGGAGCAAGGTAGCCTCTCACGCTACCCTGGTCGACAGTCCTGGCGGGGACTTTGCCAAGGTCACTCTTTCCAGGGCAAAACGACCAGTTTGTGAGTGAAAGGAGATTTTCCACAAGGGTTTTCCTGACAAACCAAACTCACAGTTCATAACAAGCAACGTATTTTAAATTAAATGTTTTGTTTCCAGGTCAACCACCTTCAGTCAGAGAAGGCTTGGTGCAGGTATGGCTAACTTCCTACTCGTGACCGCGTGTGAAAGCAAGGCTTTGTGCAGGATCGAAAAATGGAAGTTCAACGCCGATTAAATTATGAAGAATCTTGTATGTAAGTACTACGAGACCGGCTTTTATATTTACCAGACCCGACCTTACAATTCTTTCGCGATAACCAATTTCCCGGAATCCAGGGAGATATTTTGTATAATGGCACCGTATTTTCTCCAAGCGGTAATTGTGAACACGCACCCTCAACCATCAGTCTTTAAGTGCGCTTCAATAGGACAGCTACAAGCCAGTTTTTTTAGGTTACCTTCAATACCACAGCTATAATTTAAAAAAGTTTTCTATGAACAACCGTCTCAAAGGCCTTTTTAAAATAGAAATAAATGCCATCGGGGGGGGGCAAAATCTAACGCAAAGGTTCGTCTACCCAATACCGCCAGCAACTGGTGGGGCGCGAATCTATTCAGAAGGCCCAAATTGATCGTATCTAATTACGGGATGTTCGTTAAAGAAATTTAAAACCTTGTCCCTTATGATCGATTCCTTGATCATACAATCCACACATGTGAGGACAATTGGTCGATAGTGGCATGGATCAGAGGAAAACCCCTTTTTTTAAAAATTGGTATCATGTTTGCTCCACATGCTGGGGAACGTATTTTGTGCAAAGGAAAGAGAGAAGATAATAGATAAGGGTTATGATATATTATTACTCAGTTGGTTTAATATGTGTGACGAGAACCCGTCAGGTTGGCAAGACTCGCTAAGTTTTTTAATGCATTAGACACCAGATGTTTCATAAAAATCACCTTAGTGCGTGATAGTTGGGAGTCAACAATCTGTCTCTCTGGCAGACCTAAATTACCATCGTCAAGTAAAGTGTCCGACACAAAGACATCATAAAATTTCCGCCTTCTGTACTTTACCTTCGATGAAGTGCGTACCCACTATAAGACGCGGGAGTGTTCTGGAACAGGAATATCGGCTACAGTTCGGTTTAAAAACCTCACGAATTGCTGCCATCTCGCTTTCCTGATGCCATGACTCTACCATCTGCGAATACAGCTTGCATGAATTATTGTATGCAAGCAACTATGCAGGACATGGTTTTGCCTTGTGACTTTACCAGAGTTTCAGCTTTGTACTACTCTACTTTAAAATATGGTGTGGAACGAAGTTTTTTCCGTTTTTAGGAGGTCATGGACCTTCTCGACACAGCTCGGTATGACACGAGAGCATATGTGAAAAACATGTGCATAATGTTCTATCCCACGATGCATGTCGAAGACAATAGAATCCCAATTCACAGTCCTCAGGGCTGATTTAAGGTGATCTATATTTAGTCTACACCGATTTACGGTTAGTTCGTTTCCATTACTTATTTGGAGACTGAAGTTTGAGAGGTTCAACATAAAATTTACAGCACAATGGTCGCTATTTCCGAAGTCTTTCCCCACACTCAGGTTATACACCAGTCTGTCATCACAAGTAAACACCAGAACAAGGATACTTTTTACCCCTGGAGGGTTTAATAACATGCTGTTCCGAGCCAAGTGGTGCAATTAATTCTAGAAAGTAGGCTTGATGACTGTCTCCAGCTGTAGATCTTTCCCAGTCAACCGTTGACAAGTTAAAGTTACCCAATAAGATCCAGAAGTAATCCGGTAAAACTGAATTTCGCGTTAAAGTGCAAATGTTTAGAATATCACCGTCAATATAACTATTGGGTAAATTGCACAGGATGACATTAATTTTACAAGACGGTAAACAAATAGTCAAACATTTTTCATATACTCCCACATCCGTCACAACCAGAGGGAGATTTGGACGATGAAGAACCAGCAATCCCTCATCCCTACTTCCCGATCCCTCCGAATCACTGAGTAATCAAGAGAATCACAAAGCATGGCGTCAGTAACTCCACAGCTCAACTAAGACTCTACCACAAAAATGATGTCAAAAGTTACCCAATGTATAAGATCCTTGAAACAGCCAAAATTTATCCCTACGCTATGTGCGTTGATTAGAATGCAGGATAGGTATTTGGCAGACAGTGTGTTCAAGGCTAATGGCACTGTGACTTCCCTGATCATACATGATGGTTTTCCGATGGAGAGAGAACTGTAACAAGGTTTATTGACGTACTGATTTCCTTTGGTTGTCAGGTCTATTTGATCCTGTGCAAGTAAGGTATGATCCCTGGAAGTATCCTCCTCCATTGAAAAAAAGAGAGAGGTTTTCGCAAAAACACATCTGGCGAAGTAGTGTATTTGTATGGATTATCTTTTTATTCCAATCCCTCCTGGAACGACTTAATCGAGGAAACAAACCAATCATAGCAATTTTTACCCTTGGGAACTTCACCCAGACTGATGCCACACAGTATAGAAGAAGCAATTCGATTTGGCGAGTCCTCGTCGATACTGTTTGTTCCGACGGTCTACTATCAATGATCCGAGGGAGTCCAGTTTACAAAGAATTAGTTTCAGCCTAGCCGCGAGATCCTTTACTTGAAGATCGGGGAAAGTCCAAATTTTAAAGTCCTAGTGGCTGCCACCCCTCAGGCTTCTAACGTTTAAATCCCTGAAAATTACGGTGTGAGTGACACTTCCAATTTGCTGCTTGCTAGTCATTCGGTCCAGCTGTGGAATTTTTCTCGCTGTTGCGTTTTGCACCACCATAGATTCCTGGTAACCCATGGCCCTTTTTAATCCTTTTAGTGTTTTACAAGTTGCAGTGTATCGAGACATGATGATTCTTAACAACTTGATCCAGGACAGATTCACCTTTATGGGGGCTACACTTTATATCATCATTGTTATTCACCCTTGCCTGCCCCTTGTTGTTCCTTCCTCGTTGAACAGTACCGTAACATTTCTATGTAATGCGGACGGATGCTGGATCTCTGGATCAGTCTCATTACCAAACCGACTGGTTTCTTGGTCAATATGTGTTGAAATAATTTCCAACTTCCCACCGTTCTAAGTTTTAAGCTTGACCAGCAACTCCGCTCTACCATTGGTAATATTTGCCTCTCGCTCCTGAAAGGCAGGTTTGTATGTTTGCCGCTCCTCCAGTCTCTTCTGAAACGCGTCCTCAAACGCCGCCACTCTTGTTTCCAGATTCGAGAATAGTATCTCTGCATGTTCTTCAATCATGCATTGCTTTTTCAGGGAGAAACTAGATGACCACTGATTAAAACATCAACAAAATCCTTAAAACGAGTTTCAAGTGCGTGAGAGATTTGTTCTGGGATTGAGGCAAGTTTAGCACTGATTCCTCTCAGATTCAATGTCTTTCTCTAGGGTGAACTCTTCCAGCCGGTCTAACAGCTTTGTTGACAGATCAAGAATTGCAGACAGATAAAGGTCCCGTTTATCGACTGTGAATGAGAGAATTTGTTCTTTGACCCAGTGGTGTACTCTGGGATGGCTGAGACGGTAGAAAAGAGGTTTGTACGGACAGTGTCATAGTACTGGATCCGACGTCTGTCATCGTGCCTCTGGTGGTCTAAATCTGATTTGGAACGTCGTCTTGTTGGTGATTTATATATACTGCCTCTGACCCAAAATTTCTCCATCTCAAACGAAGCGATGGTAGGGGAAAAAACTAAAAGAACAACCTCCCACACTCCAATTTACAATTGTCCGCAGAAGACTTTTCACACTCCCCACATTCAAAAGGTTTCTTTCCAATGTGTACAAGTACGTACAGTGATAAATTGTCTGTAAATGACTTTCCACACTTGCTAAATTCAAACGGTTTCTTCCACTATGTACAAGATGCCGTGTTAAATTAAAATTAACTACAAAAGCCTCTCCACTTTCACTACACTCTAATTTTTTTTCTTTTTGAGAAAGTAGTCCTATAGCAAAAAACAAAGTTATCAAACTCTGATAATCTAGCACACTTCAAAGTCTCTTTAAAAATGTTCTTAAAGTTGAAACACAGCTGATTCAGTTCACACACGAAGCAATAAATAAAGTAATTGTTTATCTTCTTAAACAAAAGAGCTGAATACTCACAATGCAAGGCTGTCTCTTGGTAAACTCTAGTTGAAGGGTGTACCCCAGGGGGGGGGAATGAGGCTTAATGGCACGTCGACAACTTGGTCATTAGCGCCAACCTCAGTCACAGTGCAGTGGTCCGGGTGTACCCCAGCAACAAATGGAACACTAGATGGCCGATGGTCCTTAGTCAGAGTAGAACAACAAGACGACCAGGTGCAAACACTTGTGCAGATGCTGAAAACTAATGTAGGCCGATGCCTCATTTGTGCAACCCAACTTAGCCCAAAGGAAGGAAGAAGCCAGTCAAGTAGAGAAATGTCTTAGTTTATTCCAGTGCCACACGGTTTGGTCCTTTTAGATCGTATACCATAGTTCAGGAAATACTCTAGGTTAAGGGGGAATGAGGCTTAATGGCGCGTCGACAGCAAGGTCATTAGTGCCAGCCTCAGTCACAGTGCAGTGGTCCGAGTTGCCACTGCGCCACTCATTATAGAAATGAGGTGGAGTGGCGTACCTACAGGAGAGTGATTGCTGGTTAGGGACTAGCTCCCAGAGTGAATCCTAAAGAGGCTGCAGGGTCTTTTATACCCAGAGCTCATGCCAACCCTCACCATAGGTGGGGTATAGTTTTTCCTGTGTGTTACTCCACCTCAGCTCCACCAAGCACCATGATTAGGCATTAGCTTTCCAACCTAGAGGCCTACAGATATACATGATCATACATAGCACTGCTTAACTACATTAACACTAGCATAAGTACACTACAGTTCACTGTGTACATGATAAGAGCCAGAGCATCAGTGAATATGGGCCCTTAGGGGACCCAGCTTAGGAAATACAGCATAATAAGCAAAGCATGGGAAACTGGCATTGCACTGGGAACAGTCGGGTTACCCCCTTCTTTCCACCATTAGCAATGGCGATGCAAAGAGAATGTTTGATCTCAAACATAGGATCACCACCGATCATACGACCTTGGTATAGTTTTAACAACACTGCGCAGAAAGGCCACAAGCTTCTGAAACTCTCAATTGGAACTTGCACTACAACGCATGAACGAAATTAAAATATTTAGGTAAACATGACGAGTGACAGCAGGAGTTAATAAAGGCATACACTTCCGTAGAACGTGGGAGTGTCCACGTTGTAACTAACGCTTCATATTCCTTCCCTTGTCACAAGGTCGTCTGGGAGAGCAGCTGTTGATTTTGTTACCCTGATCCAGAACAGTTCAACATCCACAGAATCTCTTATACCAGAGCAACGCTTAAAGCATCAGCTTTTTGCCACGCGCGTGTATTGGCGTTAAGTCTGGAGGCAATACAGGCAATTTCCACCTGTCAGCTTTGGCTAGAAGAAGCCGTCTGCTTCCTCGCTTATTGCTTGTCGAACGCTATTGCACGTGTAAGAACCGCATGCCTGGAGTAATCATAGCACGAGTGCTATTTTGTCGTGCTTATCTGTTGGATAAATACTTATTCGGCCTATTTTTAACGTCTGTTATGTCAGAAAATAGTTACGAAAAGTCGTTCTATATTTGGCCTCATGGGGTCGCTACCCAGCACGAGAGATAGAACATGCGGTAATATTAACATGACAACTCCATTGAGCACTACAGACTCTATTTTACGTTGGTCCTGGTGGTGGTCAGAATGGAATAAGGCTTTTTTTTTTAAAGAAGCAATGTGACTTGCCAGCATAATGAAAAACAACACTATCAAACAGGTCAGTAAGATTTTTAAAAACGATGCATAGTCAAAAAACTCTTTCCCCTCTCACCACAAAAAAAAAAAACGCTCAAAGTACTGCAACATGTTTTGTGCAGTAACCCTGTGCTCATCAGTCGACATCAAGCCAGACATCTCAGCAATTTAAGCACTGCGAAGTCTGCGTAATTTTAAAACGAAACCCAAAATTTCAAAATTCCATCAAAACTAAAATCCAACACAAGAACGTGCTGAAACTAAAACAGCAGCGATAGCAGAAAATGTTACGTGTCTAATGAAATAAATAGGGAGGCGAGGTTGTAACGATTGCGGCAGGAATGAACAGGACGGCTAATTACACACAACTATAGGACAGTTTTCAACAACTAAATGCGTCCATCTGAAGAAGAGTCATTTTAAACAGCCTTTAATTTCACGTGGTGGTAGCTCAGTCCGGAAATACGGCAAGGAATAGCTAGGTTCGAATTTGTATTTGCAATTTAGAGCAAAATCGTGCACATGGGTAGGAAGAGGGAGGGGGGGGGAGCGGCGCAAGAGGGTGTTGCTCCTGCCCTTTTAGATAAACGCCTTTTGTGTCTAATTTATTTTTTGGCAAAATTAAAAAAATTTAAATTTAAATTTTTAAAAAAAATTGCTAGCCTACTATCAATTCTACGGCGCGCAGGCGACCATACTTGCACCGTGTTCATTTTTCACCACGTGATCGGGAATAATTAATGAAAAAAAAGATGTGGCTGCGTAGCACGTCGCCGTGTTTTTTGGCTGCACCGACCACTGGCCGCACGATCTGGCCGCCTAGTGTGCACGGTGGACCTTAAGTAGTGTGCCTACTTCCTTTCAGCCGCGAAATTCTGTTTATTCTGATGGACTCGACCGGCATTCACTTTGTTTGGAAACGAGGACGCTAACCACTCGGCTGTTTTTGCTCGTCTAGGATCCCCTCACAAAGCTGTAGTGGTGCGCGAGGGTTTTACTTTTTTGCCCGTCTTGCAGCGGTGATTTCCTCTTTCGCAGAACCCCGTCTCGCGGAAAACAAAGCCGATAAAACTTTTCTGCAAAACGAAAATTTCCGTTTCGCAGAATCGCATTTCGCTGATCAAAACACTCGCCTAAAATTACTGATGATAGTTAAAGAGGCATTCCAACTCGAAAGGAATTTGTGATTAGAAACGTTTTCTGATGTCATAAGTTTTGCCCGCAATGAGAGTGGCAGCATGAGCGAGGCACCTAATTTGGGAGAAAAAATTGATTCTTCAAAACGGGATTCTGCGAAACGGGAATTTCCATTTTGCAGAAAAATAAACATTGCTTTATATTCTGCGAAAAGGGACATGACGCGTGGAGCTCCCGGGGGGGCCCCCCCCGGCCATATTATTCTCTATTTTCGTAACGAGGCTGTAGCACTAAAACCGCCGCCATGTTAAAATTTCAGATGATTTCTAGCTTCAAGGTGCGAGAATACGAACGCAAGTCGTTGCATAAAGGCTCCCTAAGCTCCTAGTGTTATTTTACCCTAAAAAAATTCTTTTCGTTACCGACCTGCAAGAGTTGCCAACCAATCACTGTTTTAACTAGCTCAGTGCACGCTTCTATAATTAAGAGGCGTGGTTAATGTCACTGTAATTAATCAACTGTACGTAATGGAATGTGTCGTCTCTATGAACCTGTCCAGTCTGCACTGAACTAATTACGCCATTAATATCCATTCCGTACGGCCGCGATCCAATAGCCTACATTTTGTTGTGGAGTATACAATATGTATGTATTAATGTCAGGTTCATGCACAAGAGGTTTTTTTCGTGATTACCTGTGAGATAACTAGAAGAGTTCCATCAGTAAGTGGAATGCCTTGCCTGAGACATTGTTAATTTCTACAACGTTCAGCAGCTGCAAGAGGCTTTACGACTAACTCTAATCCCTACACTAATATTTGAAGTGGTACTTTTTTGTCAGTCTCGCCAATTTATTTTTATTTTTGTTATTATCGTTTGTATTTCACTTGTTTGAAAAAAGTAAATAAAAATAATAATTAGCCTAAAAACTGCTAAGCTCATTCGCACCAACAAACGGCCTTTTGAGCAAGCCAGCAAGTAGAAGTAGAAAAAAAAAATTCAAAACGCCCACCACGGGGGGTTGTTTGCACATCATTCTAGATTGCTAGCCATGATCCCGCAGATAACACTCATCTTAAAAAGCTTATCTTATGCGTAAGTGCTTTAAAGTTAGTGTAGAAAGTTCCCTTGTTAACGCGTAAAAGATATATGTTAGACCAGATTTAGAATATGGTTCTGAGATTTGGAATCTACACCTAAAAAAGACATTAGAGAATTAGAAAGTGTTCAAAGAAAATTTAAACTCAATCTGGGGTCCCTTGAATTTCGTAGGCACGTCCATTGATTTATGAACAGTCAGAGGCATTTCCAATGTTACATAATTCGCTGCCCGATGCTTCCCTGCTTGGCCAAGCTTTCCTGCTCAACAGGTTGTTCTATGTCAACGAAGTAGGAAGGGAAGGCTACAGTGCGGAGTGTTGAGTGTTGGCATATTACTTACGTTTGTTGTTCCCCGGGCCCAGCGTAAAGTTTTAAACCGAGGTCTCTTTTCCTAGGCCTATAAACTCATTATTGGGGTGCCCTGAAAAAAAACCTATATAATCTAACGAATTTTTTTTTATACTAGTGATAATATGGAGGCTTTCCTTTTTTTAACCATCCCTGAGTAGTAGCGAGACCCCCCTGCCAGATGGGGCCCGAGTTTATTTTTCCCCTTTGCCCCTCCGCCCCCCCCCCCTTTACAACCAGTGGTGTGGAGGTAAACGAAATAGTTTTGGAGGTATGGTTAGCAAACGAAAGGTCAGAGTGGGAACAGTGAGCTTCCAAACAACAACTGGTAAGATATTTTTAGATTTTTAACCCCTTCATAAAGTGTTGAGCATGAAGGTGGTGGATTTTATCTCCTACCCTGCCTGCCCACGTTTGCCTTACACAAATTTAAGTTGGAAAGTAAGCTTACAGGTGTTTCTTACAGGTGCTCTTTTATCAATGAAATTCTCAATGGAAATAGATTTGACTTAATGTAGCAAAACTGTTACTCAGGGAACACAACGGTCAGTAAAACTGAAGTAAGCACCCTGTAAACTTATTACTTTTTGACTAGCAGGATGGGAGATAACATCCGTCAGCTTCATGTTCAACGCACTATGTAGAAGTTAAAAATAAAAATAACATATTTTAGGAATTATTGCTTGGTAGTTGTGCCATATGTTTGCTAACCATAGCCCAAGTCCAGCACTAATATAATTTATTACTGCACGACTGGGAGTAATGGGGGGGGGGGAGCAGAGGGGCCACACAGAAATCGGACCTACAGAAATAGGTTTGACTGCATGTAGCAAAATTGTTACTCAGTAAAACCAACAATCAGTAAAATGGAACCAAAGAGCACCTGTAAGAAACCCCTGTACCCTACTTACCAACTTAAATTCCTATATGGCAAACGTGGGCAGGCAGAGTAGGAGCTAAAATCCATCACCTTCATGCTCAACACTTTATGAAGGAGTTAAAAATCTAAAAATATCTTACGGATTGTTGGAAGCATACTGTTCCCCCTCTGACCCTTCGTTTGCTAGCCATACCTCCAACGTTATTTCGTTTATCTCTACACCACTGGTTGTAAGGCGGCCGGGGAGGGAGGGGGGTAAAGGGGAAAATTAACCCGGGGCCCCACCTGGGAGGGGTTCTTGCTCCTATACTGAGTGATGGTTAAAAAAGAGGAAAACCTCCATATTATCACTAGTATAAAAAAAATTCTTTAGATTATAAAGGCCTTCAGGGCACCCCAATAATGAGTTTATGGGCCTGGGGAAAGAGACCTCAGTTTAAAACTTTGTGCTGGGCCCGGGGAACAACAAACGTAAATAATATGCTAGCGCTCAACACTCCGCACTGCAGCTCTCCCCTCCTACTTCGTTGATATCGAACAACCTGTCGAGCAGGGAAGCTTGGCCAAGCAGGGACGCATCGGGCAGCAAATGTAACATTGGAAATGCCTCTGACTGTACAGTACCTGCTATAAGTTGATTCCGACCAAGATTTCTCATGGCGAAGGACTTCCCTTGATTCACTCTGGTTGCATCCGAGGGCACGCTTGGCGTTTTGACCGGAAAAAAGCAATTCAATATACTTCGACCAAACTTGGCCAGATAGTAGATAGGTATAGAAGGTATATTTATACCAACTTTTACGCATTTCCGTAAGAGTAAACGTACGGAGGCACACGTAAATTTGAAAACTGTTCACTTGTTGTTGTTGTGGTTGTTCTGGTTCTTGTGTGACACGGTTTCAGAAAAAACTGATTCACCTACCTAAAATCTAAAACGAGATCTAAGCCAGAAAGTTCCTTGGCTATCAACATTACAGAGACCACTTTTTCGATTGGTCGAACCGTTCCGGAGTTACGGCTCCCTGAACGATCATTTTGATTGTTTTACATTGTTTTAACCATGATAATTAGCACTTATTAGAGTTCGTTTGCGCACGAGAATTTGCAATAACTGGACATACGGCGGCGAGGCCACAGAATTCAACGCTGCACTATGGGACTGGTCATCAAAATGGCAACTACCGATCAATACACTAAAATGTTTTACCCTTCCATTGGGACGGATTGATTGGACGGCCTTTCTAAATGACGAAATATTAGTTTGTCTTCAAAATGCATTGGATCTCGAAGTTCTCTTCCCATTGTAGTCTAATTAGCAACATGATCTGGCGCTGCTTCTTATCTGGTGATCGTTCTACTTTAATTCGTGCTTTTGCGGTGTATGTAAGGCCAATTGTTGAATACGCGAGTCAAGTCTGGTCTCCACATCTGATTAAGGATATTACTTTGTTGGAATCTGTTCAGCGATCTTTTACCAAGCGTCTCCCTGGTCTCAAACTTTTACCCTACAAACAGCGTCTGACAATTCTGGGTCTTGAATCGCTTGAACTGAGACGTCTCAAGGCGGACCTTTGCCTGACTTTCACAATCCTGCGTGGTTTTGTGGACTTCGATGCAAACAAGTTGTTTTCGGTTAGAGGAAACAGCCACACTAGGGGCCACTATTTAAAGTTGATTGCACAAAATATTTCTTTTCTAATCGCGTCGCCAGACCATGGAATGACTTGCCATCCGAACTAGTGGGATCGTCGAGTCTTAAAAACTTTAGAGCCGGGCTGAAAAAAGTTAACTTTACCAAATTTCTTAGATGTTTTTAGATGTTTTAATCTTTTTATTGTGTATATTTGTTTTTTTATTGTATAATTCTTGTATCCGTATGACCCTGCACACTGTGCATAGCTCGTATATGTTTTTGTTTCTTCACTTTTGGGGGCAGGTGTTAGTGGATGTTAAACTCATCCCTTCCTGTTTTATTCCTTTTGCCGACTTTCGCCAATAAATTTGCTTATTATTATTATTATCAACTTTCATCATGTTTACACCGTAGCTTTCAGCACCATTTGATTCCTGTGGCCTGCACGTTCACTGTGTTTTAGTTACGGCTGCACTCAACTCTTCAGTTCTTCAGCTACGTCGTTTTAGCCAATGACTTTATGTGGCTTATCACTCCATTTGATTATATCTGAAACATTTTATCCGCATTTGCTTTGTTGATGGCTCTTCAGCTGCATTTTCTGTGTTCCTTCTCTGTGATCCTTAACCTCTGTTGTCGGTCCTTTCGATCCATGTCCCCAAATTGTTCTCTGCTGTTTTGTTTGTAGTTCTTCAGCTGTCTATTGTACTGCTGTTATGTACGGGCACAAATTAATGACGTGTTGATATGTCCTTCCTTTCGTTTTCTTATTTCCTTCCTTCTTGCATTAATTCATTAATAAATGTCTAGATTTAAAAAAACATACTATTTTCAATCTCTACCGGTTTACAAAATCTAAAAGGATTTTTCTTGTTTTTAGATTATGACTTTGACTAACAAGTTAAATCGAAATCCTGTTGAAATCACTGCAGTTAAGAACTTATCGTGAATAAACATGAGCACGTTCACAGCTGTTAAGTATGAAACAAGTCTCAAGTCCTGACTAATGCCTAGTGGTTACCTTATTTTAAGTCTTCTGTTTCAGATCCTAGTCACAGTTTCCACTTATTTGGTCGTTCTGTTGCAATTTAACCTGTCAGACGAAGATACCCAGGTTTGAACCCTAATTACACTGTGACTAACAGTAGCAACTGAAGTACGCTATGAAGTCTGCACAGCTACAATAAAGTCCTTTCAGATGACAAAAGGTTATATTGTCAACTAGCTAGAAATGTTATAAACTTTTCAAAAAGTAAAATAGTTTTAGAGATGCCATGTATGTTATAAAAAATATATGAAAATCGTGTAGGTTAGTTAGCTACATCTTGATTCTTGTAAACTGTGTGAGGTAACGTTCACTACTCCAACACCTTATAGGTGCAGAAATACATGTCGTATGAAATTGAAATATTATTAAAAACTACTTTATGTTTTAAGGATTGGCAAATAATTTTGTATACGTCTTTTATATTCTACATTCATATTCAGTATACAGTGTCTCAAAAGTCTAAACCAACTCAATACCTTTGTGCCCATTTGGTGTTGGAAAATGGGACTTTTGGGAAAGTTCATTTCATAAAAGGAAACCACACGATGACGGCAGGTACATTTCCGGGGCCCAGTCTCGTGTACTGGCTGGAACAGCAAGTTGGAAAGGCGCAAACACGCACGAGAATACACAGATGAGTCCAACATATTTTGGGTCTCCATTTAGGTTTGCGAGCATCAAGCACAAGATGACTTACGACAGATGTTCGCATTTTTAGATCTGTCAACAAGCCTGTTGGAAATACTAATGTCCTTCCAGGGACCTCTAAATTTAATGTTCTCTTGTTAACGACGATTCCAAAAGTCTCATTTTACTGCACGAATTACACAAAATGTTAACAGGGTAGGGTCTGTCTTTTTAGGCACCACGTACGTATATTTCTGACCATTCTGTTTTATTTTATCTTTCCTTTGTATATTGATATGTGTTATTGTGATGTCATTGTAAATTCAGTATAATAAGGATCCTCATTACCTCTCATTTTAGCAAACACAAAAATATGTTTGAGTTGCTGACATTGGGTCTTAGTAAGTAACCTGCATTTTCGGTATAGGCAGACAATTTCTAACACTCATCTCCGATATTTATTAATTCATTTCTCTCTTCGGTACAATACCATGAGTAAAAAAATTGGTGGCTAAACTTGCAGTGTCTATTTAGGCCTGACAGGAGTTTTCGTTTAGAAATCTAAAATTATTGTAGTTTAAAACCTGAAATTCGTTGTAGCTCCTATCATGTAGTCGGCAAATACAGGGAAAGGAAACATTAAAAAATAAATAAGGAGCACAAACATGATTATTTTAACGATAGCTTCTTTGTAAATTTGTTTTAGGATTGAGATACTGCTTTGCTTTTGAACTGCCAGCTGTCACCAACAGTAATTCGTTTGGTGAAACTGGCCGCTGCTTAATCAGTAAAGAAGAACAGGAAGACTCTACAGATCGCTGATATCCAGCTGCAAACCTACTGCTTTGCATTCGTGTGTGAGGAAGATCTTCCAAAGCATGGTAGTTGCTTACTCAGGGTGGTTGACTCAGCCCTATTCTATTTCTAGTATTTTTGAACAGATTGATTCGATTAGTTGTAGCAGCCAGTAATGTTGCTGCCTATGCTGACGACATTGCTTTCTGGTCGGTTGGTGTGGATCTAACAGTGCTAGTGTTAGAGATGCAGGAGGTAATTGTCTTCTTGGAGATGTGATAGTTGGGGAGAGGAATGGAGCTTCTAATGGGAAGCCTCAAAAGGTTGTTTTCTCTCGTTGCACAGTGCCATTGGTGACACTGGTGTTGGGTGGCCAGCAGATTAATAATAATAATAATAATAATAATAATATATTTTATTGTCCACATTACTCGAAGCATAAAACTTGTGTGAGCGACAATACACAGTACATAAGTACATACATGTATTAAATAACACATACTTAAGAAAAAATAAATAAATAAATAGTGAATAAATAGCACATACATACATATTTACACATCCATTGTTTTATTTGTACTATTATTTACATTATTATATAATAATAAAAATAATAATCTTTGTTACAATTACAATACAGTAATGCATTATGATCCTCGAAACTATCAGTGATAGTTTGTTTGAGTTTCAATGACTATCTTTTTCAAAAAATTAGCATAATATCATTCGACATTTCACCTTTGGTGATACATGATAGAAAATGTTTATCAAAATCTCTACTATATATTAAACAATTACAATCTTATTAATGAATTTTAAATATACCTTATTATATACCCTATTAATAATAATAATAATTCTTTATTTGCCATTGCTCGAAGTTTACATGAAACTTGAGTGAGTTGCAAAACACCATCAATACAGACACTAAATAAACAACAATAAGCGAATTTACTGGCTTCACAACGTTATATTATTAACATGATTAACTTAGTTTATCAAGTACGTTTAAAAGAAGCGTACATAGTTTATAGTTAAATAGAAAAGGTTTTTATTACACCCTATAATGGAGTGTTTCTATTTCATTTTCAATCTATAATTCACTCAGAAGAAATTTATGCAATTCTGGTTTTAGTTTTTCGAAACTATTGTAGTCAGTCGATTAATCAATTATAAATCTTTGGTATGTAAAATTTTTAGTTCTTGCTCCATACTTATTAACACATCTTGGTATTTTATAACGATTTGTTTCGTTTCTTAATCTACTTATTTTTCAATGTTGCCATGTTTATATTTATTGCTGTATTATTTTTTCGTAATAATTGTCTGAACTCTTAATTTATTTACAGTTAGAATTTTATTATACCGATAAGTTTTCAAAGTATTAACCATAATATTTCCAACAGAACTTTCTCAATTTTGTTTTGAAGTTTTTCAAGTTTTTGTATTATGAAATCACTGGCAAAACCTCATATTTCAATTCCATATCTTAAATGGCTTTCCACCCATGTGTCGTTAGTATTTTTTTATTCCTATTATCGAGCACATTTCTTAAGTTGTACATATTTGCCTATAAGTATCGTAATTTATTCATGAGTATTTTTACATGCTTTTTAAAATTCCAGTGATTATCAATTGTTAAACCCAAGTTTTTTATATGTGTTTGGATTTTAGAAATCTGCAGGTATTCTTACATTTTATAGTTTTTGTTTTCCTCTTGAAATTAATTCTCAGTTTTTTTCCATGTAAAACATTTTTTAGCTCATCATTCAATGTATTTTTTGGTAGTGGGATTTCTATATATAATGTCTTTTCTTCGCTTTTGTGTATTTCTTTCTCAATTAACCAGCAATTTAATGCGTCGAAATCATACTGTGAATTTCCAAACATTTGTTCTCTTGTGTCGTGCATAGATATTAAAATTATGCCATCTGCAAATAAATGAAGTAATGTTCTTCCTAAAATAGTACTTATATTATTTGTGTAAATGAGATACAAGAGGGGACCCAGCACAGAAATATCTTGCACTCCTTACTGTATATATAATTCATTTCTGCATTTGTTTTCTGTCTTCACAATTGCTTTTCTTTCTTTTAAGCAAATTTGTATAATATTATTCATTTTCCCTCTAATTCCGCACTTGACTTGCAGCATTATTTCGCTAGTGGTAGTCATGCAGCATAGTGATGAATTTAGTACAACTTGAAATAAGTTGGAATGCTTGTGTGAAGTTGATACTTGATGTTTGCAGATAACGGCTTGCATTGGTACAGGGATATGGGATGGTAAGGAGGCTTGAATATAAGGCGAATTATGGTTATGGGCTCGACAGTTCAATATAAATGGACACGATTGTAAGGCGGATGATTTTCACCCAAGATTCTGACAATGCCCCTGTTACCAATATAGTTGGTACCATAGCACACACAATACTGATTCAGAATTATATATTTTTTGATATACAGTAGGTGTTTTTTTTCCAACTGTGGATTCCATAACTAATTTTTAAGGTCTTTTTTGGTTATATTTTAGTTTTTGCTAAATAATTCAAATACTATTTGAACTACCGACTTTTCAGTAGCACCATTGGATAGCTCTCGAAAAAACGGTTCGAATGGTGTATTTAAACTTCAAAATCGGGCAAAATTTGACCGAGTTATGGATTTGGACGCGCATGCAAGATAAAAATAAGACGAATATAAGATAAAATAAGTGCGCTTTAAAGCGCGCTTGCAAGTCAAAGGGTTTGAGAGCTTTGACCTCTTATTATCAAAAGAATCAAATGCTTTCTGTAAGTTTATACAAATTGAATCTACAAATTTTCCTTTGTCTAATGCATCTGTAAATTGTTTATTGATTTTTACCAGCAAGTCAGTTGTTCCTTTTTTAAATAACCATATTGAATATCCGTTAAATGGTTTTATTTTTCTACGAAAGCATTAACTTTGTTGGCAAATTAACTTTGTTGAAAAAAATCTGTCTATAATTTTGTTTATTACAGATAGTAACGAAATTGGACGGTAGTTGTTTAGATCTCTTTCATCTCCCTTTTTGCATAATGGAGGTAAAACTTGAATTTTTAATAACGCTGGCCAGTTTTCTTCCTATATCATCTTAATCAGTAAACACGCATATACAGTATAGCTCTGTGCCGTATTATTTTATTAAATGTCTTAAACTTGGAGTCTTTCATGGAGTTTATAATAACTAATAAGAGAATAATCATTTCGTAGTAATACAAAGCCAGAAAAAATAAAATGCTAAAATACTAAATGATGTGCAGAAAATATATTGACACCAGAAAAGGGTGCCAAAAATATCTTTACGTCTGTATCCGTATAATTTCAAACAGCAATATTCAAGCATTAGTGTTTACGTAAAGCCATCAGCTGGTTCCCCCATTATTTGTGCTAAAACATGAACAGCTTTTGTCTTCTGTAGGCCTAACTTACATCCAAACCGTGGCGTTTTACTGCAGCTGTTCGCTAAGTGAGGGATCATCAGAAAGTGATAAGACGCCAATGGAAAAATCTGTACTGAGCAGGACGTAAAGAAAAAAATTCATACAAGAAAACCCATGTAGAGTGTAGTATTAACACAAATTACAAGTGATGTATCGTTCTTGGTGGTTACATCGATTATGGCACGTTTCTGAGGAAATGTTTGTGATGATTGAGTGAGAGAAGTGAACGAAAATCAGCGTTCGTCATCGGAAACAGCACTTTTTAGTAAATATAGTTAGTAAGTAGTAGGCTAAATATTTATTATAAATACTCTCCAATACAAAGTGGTATTTCGAACTTTGATGGGGCTCCATTTTTAATTGGAGCAACGTAGCAACGTTTTCTTTGTGCCATTTTTCTCAGCTCGTTAAGGGCTTTAATATGACGTGCCACTAGACCCCCCCCCCCATCCCATTCGAAATTCCTGAGTTGTGCCATCTGGCGGCCCCATGAGAGGGGTACTGCAATGTCTATTATAGCAAAAGAAAGAACCCTCAACCCAACCGATGTCCCCAAAGGTGCAAGTTTCAATTCTCATCCGTTCAAAAGTTACTCAGTCCATCTTTGACTTTTGGTTTGGAACACGCCCTGTATATTATATATATATTTTCGTAGTTCTAGGTCAAAGTTTTTCCCTCGAAAAAAGCGAACAAACCCATTTTGACCATTGTTGAAACGAATTTTTCAAAGTTGATTGTTAGTTGATTGTTAGTGGTTATTGTCAAGGCAGGCCCTGCTGGCCATGAAGAAGTCGAGGTTGGTGACGCAAAAAGACGTCACTCGAGGGCTGGTGTCAGCTGCCAAGTATCGTGAGGTATGGAAGATTGCAGAGGGGCTTGGTTTTGATGAAACGGATTGGATGCTATATGGTGTTGCAGTAGATGAGAATGAAAACAGTCAGGACATAAGCCTAATAGTGTTAGATGAAGAGATGAACAATGAGGAGGCAAACAATGTAGAGACTAGCATGGCAGTGACTAACTATGCGGTCAACGGCTCCAGTGATGATGTAGCTGGTCAGGGTGCACGGCGAGCGACGGCTTTACGAACTGTAACAGATGTCGTATATCACCGGGGCCAAGTGGAGACTTCTAGGGCGACGTATGCAGAGACGGTGGCTCCTTTGGCCCGGCCAGAGGTGGACGAATCGAGTGAGCTGATAGGTGGTACTTAGAATGTGGACAGGGGTACATCCCCGTGATTTGGCGTGGCTACAGAGACTGTACAGAGGTTGCCTATAGAACGTTTTGATGCATTTATCACTGGTGTTTGTGGATCAGGATGAATGTCCGTATTTCATCCAGGACCTCCGGAACCTGTGAGTTGTGGGCCCTCTGTTACATTGGACCCGTTTTGCTCCAGTCAAGTTGGTGACGGTGAAGTGGTGGAGGTTGGTGGTGATAGTGCGTCGGTCGAGTTTTCAGGTGTAGTTGCAAACAATTCCTGCAACAGTGGTGGTGTGTCGAATGCAATTCCGGATGTTGTAACGTACAGTTCCAGTTCCAGTAGTGGTCAGGCAGTATTGGCTGATAGCTGTTGAGTAAATGAAGCGGTGGTTTTCGTGTGGAGATGTACGATGGTGAAGGTGGTGGTGGTGACAGTTTGGATTAGGGTGTGGGCTTCGATAGCATGGAGGGTGGAAATGAGCTGCTTGTGGTTCCTGTGTCACTGTAGGGTTGTGTTTGTGAGCCTGTTAATTCCCCCTGTGCGTGTGGAATGCGAGGGGGTGGCCAATAAGGGGGAGGGTGTTGAAATCTTGAATTCCAAAGTTGATGTTTTGGGCTTAGTGGAAACTAGGCTTCCACTCAATGTTGTTCCTGTATTAAATCGGTTTGCAGGTGTTGCGGGCTGTGGCCATTAAGGGGTCAGGGCCTACATGCGGGAATGGGTCCCCATGTGTGCTCATCCCCCCTCCCCCATGTCGAGGTGTGGATGCATGTGTGTTTCGGATTTGAGTAGGAAGAGTAGGAGGGGAGGGGGCTGGGTCACGGTTGGAATTTTGCCTGTTATGGGGAATGTTCTTGGAGCAGAGTGGGATGATTGGGTGTCCTCCCGTATGGTCCTGGTTGTCTTGGGGGGGATTTAACGCCCACAATTGGCTTTGGGGACGTGCCAGCTGTAACACCAGGGGTCGAATCATAGCAGGGTGCTTGGATCGCTTTGACCTACCTGTGGTGAAGGACGGCTCACCGACCTTCATCTGCAGGTATAGGGGGGGGGTCATCCAGGAATTGGTTTTAGAGTTATTTCTCTGCACAACTAGTTTGGCCGCACGTGCCACTTTCAAGGTCTCGTCTGACTTGCGGGGGAGCGAACACTTTCCTGTGGCGCTAACGTGGGTTACAGGTGGGAGGAAGGTTTTTGGTAGTCTGGGCCGTCAGGAACGGCTGGTTGTTGATTCAGGTGACTTTGCACCTTGGATGGACTAATGGGTCAGGGGGAGAGGGGGAGAGGGGCGGGGAGAAGAGGAGGGGGCAGAGTGGTAGGAGGTCTAGGCATAAAGCTGTTTGTTGGTCGCAAGCTTTACTCGGTGCCCCTGGGCTGGGAGTCTCCCTCTTGGGACGCAGGTGTTTATGCACCCTCTGGCCCATTTGGTGTGGTGTGGTGTGGCTGCGTTGGCAGTGGTTGACCCGAGATCTCTGGTCTGCTTGCCAGAGGGACCGATGTTCAAGTGTTTTGTGATGCCTCCTTTGTGCAGCCTGGGGGTGGGCGGTGGGGGTGTGCATTCCAGAGCTGCGATTGGAATTCAGGTATACTGTGTGAGCTCTGCCATCAGCGTTTGTGGGAGAGTTTATTGCGATCTCTGTGCCTATTGACATAGGGGCTGAGCTACGCCGCTCCGGTTTTTGTCTACGGTCGGACTCTCTGGCGAATCTGGGGGTTCTGGAGACGTGCTTTAGGATGATGCAATATTCGCACCCGATTGCGCGTGAGGTAGGCTGGAAGATTTATACGTGGGGTCGTCAAGGGGTAAGCAATCCTATTGGCTGGGTGAAGGGACACTCTGGGGTGTTCGGTAACGAACTGGTGGACACTCTGGCTCGTTAGGGTGCAGTGGGCGGCAGCAGTGAGGTAAGTTCTGATCTGGGCACATGTGATCTGCGTCCAGCAGTAGACGGGGTCTTTCGGGAGGAATGGGGGGCTGGTTGGGCAGCAGGCACTACGGGGAGGCATCTCTTCTCATTGCACCCCTCTATCACCACCCCACGGCTGCTGGACTGTCTCTCCTGCAGGGACGCTGGCCTACTGTCGCGGTTGCGCATGGGCCAAGTTCAGCTGCGGGCGCATCTTGCCCTTCTGCGGTGGGCTCGACTGCCAGAGTGTGTCTGTAGGGATGGACCTGAAACAGTCAGGCACTTCCTCTTGGAGTGCCCGTGCTGGACGACGCAGCAGAGGTTTGTGTTGAAGGGGGGCCCCAGTTGGAGTTCCTGGGAATCCCGCCGCATGCCACTCCTGGTGGGGAAGATAGGGTGAGTCTTAGGGTTTTGCCGGGCAACACGTAGGTTTGACCTGTAAATGGAAACTTCGTTTTTAGGTCGTTGTACTTTATCGGCCTTCTAATCTTTCTTGTCTTTGTTTGGTGCTCCCCCGTAATTCCACATGAGAGTAGGCCAGGGTCGTACCAGGGTTACAAGTTGGTTTGCAGTATTTTTAGGTTGTGCAGGTTGTTAGTTGTAAGTAGCTGTAAGTAGTTCTAAGTAGCTGTACATTAACAGAATGGCTTGGAGGCCGCTTTTATAGGCTCATTTAAAAACCAAAAATCAAATCACATATTCCTGCTGCGAGGATGGTCCACAATTGTTGTGCCGCGTGGGAGGCGTGTGGTCCAGTAGTGTTGTCAGTAGGATACGGCTAGCAATCCTAATAGCCGTCATTCAAGAATGAGGCACATGGAGCTCTCTGATGGGACAAATGTTTGAGCTGCATTTTGGATATTGATTTTATTTTATTTGAGCATACAGGCCTATACCACCAAGTGCTCAGTCTAACCTACTTAAAAACTACAGACACCAAAATCACCAGTAAACCAAGCAACTTAAAAATCACCCCAAAAAAACCACAAGCACCGTGGACCCTATGCACGAGGTACCGGTAACAAGAACTCCTGGAACTCTAGGTGAACCATCGTGGTGCCTTACAAAACCCCAAGGTCCTGCGCAGGGGGCCTATACATAACACCGAGTGTGGGGATATGCCGAGGGCTATACGAACCGTGTCGACCCCTAAATTGAGGGCAAAGCGCTGTTGAGCTGCCCAAAAAGGGCACTCCACCAAAAAATGACGTACAGTCTCTTCTCCACCGCCACAGGTACAAAGATAGTGAGACCACCCCAACCTGAACATTTGAGCCCTGAGCTGAACATACCCAGTTAGAAGTCTGGGGAGCAAACCCGCATCACGACGGGAGAAGCTATCAAGAGACCTAAGGTAGGCTGTGGTTAGGTGCAACTCGTACAACCCCCGGCCCACTGGACTGGGAGACCACTCTGCAGCCCACTCACGTTCAACAATCCGTGCAACCACGGGCCGTAGGTCCCTGGGACCCATGACAAGACTGATCACACCCTTCACCATCCGGACATTTCACCGCAAAGCAATAAGAGATCATCCGATTGTAGACATCTGATTTTTTTTAAATGATTGTTGATGAAAAAAAAAGCCAACTTCACTAGCAGACTGTCTTTTAACTGAAACAAGCTTATACCTGATTTCAGCATACGGGTGTAAATTTCTCATGAGGTAGAAGTCTTTGCAAATCGTTTGAATCAGGTGTCTTTGGTCCAGTAACGATGGAAACCTCAACACGAAAATGTGGGAACGTGTTCTTTATAAAGAAAAAGTGTCCTCAATAACGTTGATTTGTGTTACTAGTAATTAGTGACTAGTAACCAGCTAATCTGCAGGCTCCCATGTTAATTCTCATAGGATATAAAGACACCTCTACAGCTCATTAGGGAAAGTTGCCAGATCTAAATTTCGGCAGACAGATAAAGCGTCATGATCGAAGTGACTTTATCTAAAGTGGGGGTTGCAGCTAGAAGCACGTGGCCCTGAAGTGGCTCGTAAGTGCAAAATTATTGTTGTAACCATTGTTTGTATTGCCATCCAACAGTAGATTATAACATGCTTAGGTGTTGCACGCTTATTGTTTCAGTACTTAATTGTCAGAATGCTTTGCTGTTGCGAATAGGTGGTTCGCTAAGAGAGATTATCTTTTATAGCCAAGGTTTGGCCGTTTTTTTTACGGTGCACGAATCCAAGCTAAATTATCTGCTCAACGACAATAAAAGGTACAATTTCCCTGAAAAAAAATTAGGAAACAAAATGCAGATCGTCAGCACAGGTGAGAACGCGTTCTTTATGGAGAAAAGGTGTCCTGAATAACGTGGCACGGTCATTTTCTTGTATGTAGACTTACTCTTCTTGCAGTCCAGCGTAAATGGTGTCATTTTAAAAAGCTGGAGAGCTAATTAGTTTTTAGTAATCTTCGTCTGCCACCACAATATTAGAACTGTATGAATATTTACCATTCATTGAGTTTATAGTATGTGTTCGTGAACACCATGATAACTAAAAGATTAAATGATTAACATTAACCTTGGGAGGGCCAAGTGAAGGGGGATGCGCTGATTGTGTAAGCGAAGCGAACGAAAATCAGCGTTTGTTAGCCAGTGCGCTCAAAAATGGGATGGAACAAACTTAAGCATGTGAAACATGGGCATGCAAGAAAACAAACTGTGTCAATTTGGCTGATGTAACGGCTAATTGGGTAATGGCAAATGTAAAAATTATGAATTTGAAAATTTATTGACACAAAATACCTCCAAACAAAAAAAGGTAGAGGTGACTATTAAACAGTGGGATTCTTTGTATTCACAGGCCTACTAAAGTTGTGATATCCACCCAAAACCAAAACTGGTGTAAGAGAAGCCGCTAAGTTTCCAAAAAGGGTTGGTCTTCCAAAGCAGAGGGAGAGAGAGAAAAAGAGAGTGAGAGAGAGGGAGAGACAGAGAAAGAGAGAGAGAGTGAGTGAGAGACAGAGAGTGAGAGAGAGAGAGAGAGGGCTTCAACCAGTGAAAGGGCTTCAACCAGTGAAAGGGCTTCAACCAGTGAAAGGGCTTCAACCAGCGAAAGGGCTTCAAGGTTAATCCTATTAGCCAAGTTAATCGCACAGAATAATACTTTTGACGTTAAATGAAAACTTGAAGATTTGCTGCCGCTAGTAGCAATCTTCTAGTTTTCATTTAAATTTCGAACTATTAGTAGGAGAGATTAACTTGGCCAATAGGATTAACCTTGGCGGCCTTCCCCTGATTGAATGATATCACTACTTTGGAAGGCCGACCCTATTTGAAAACTTGGCGGCTTCTCTTACACCAGTTTTGGGTTTGGGTGGATACAAACTACCCATTTAGCCGTAAATTTAAATGAAATTACATAAAGCTACGAATAGATTAATGCTAAATTAGGCTTACTTAACAAAATATATTGATGACAGAAAAGGGTATCAGAAATATTTCCACGTTTTCATATGTAAAACGATGACATTCGATCAATAGTGTGCTATTAGCTGGTGCTCTACTCAGCAATAATCCAGCCTAATTGTGGTAAACAAGAATAGTTTCTAGGTACGATTGCGCCTTGCACGAAATCTTTTATATTTGTCAAAAATTATAGGCTGCATGTGGTTGCTGTTTCAAAATGTACAGAAGGAGCTAACAAGGTGTTGAACGAGAACGTTGAATCTTCGACGTTTCGAATCACGTCTGATTCATTTTCAAGAGGAATCAGGAGTGATTTGAAACGACTTGTTGACTCTTTCTGTACATTCTGAATTTTGGTGTTTTTTTACTGTGTTGCTATTTCAAAGCATCACACGTAGCGGGGAAGGAGATGGCTGTTAAGTAAAAGTTCTTAAAATTTGTGAAATAAGGAAACCCATGTAGAGTGTGGTACTAACATACATTAAAAGGCGACGTGTGGTTCCTGGTGTTCGGCTCTAGCATAGCTTTTACTGTGTAGCTTACACAGCAAAATTTATTTGAATAAAAAAATAATCTGTACCAAGAACGGCATAAAGGAGTATGCATGATAAAATTACCAAGAATGCCTAGTTCAAGCATGCAGCAACTCGCGTGCTACAGCGTTGAAACGGCCTTGCGGTGGGGATGGATAAGGCTTCTTCAAGCCGAGGTCGACTGGGTACAAATCGCATGTCTCTCCTCCTGGCTCAATAACAGTTCAATCGCGTGCCGGAAATGGAATGGCTTCTTCAAGCCAAGGCCGACTGGGGTCCAAATCGCGTGTCTCATCTGCTGGCTCAAGGCCAGTTCATGCATGTGCCAGAAAGAAAATGCTTTTATCGAGGCTTCGGCAAAATAAGATTTGGTGATGTTGAATTAAGTGGACTGGTACCGGGAATCGAAACCCACATCGTTTCTCACAGACGACCTTGTGACAAGGGATAGCATAGAAAGATAGTTACAATGGACACTCGTTATACGCTTCATTCAATATACAGGGTGTGTCAAACGTATCGACCCAGTGGATTTGGCAGCCGAATGATTTCGTTTAGCCACAAAACAACCATCGATCGTTGGTCACCACGGAGGGGGCCACGTTTTGAGATCATCCAGGGGTGCCCCCACCCTGCACCCCTTAAATAAATTTTCCACTTCCGGTTCCTTTAGGAATAGGGCACAGATCCCAATTTGAGATATGTGCGGGCAGTCAATTCATGGTTAATGCAGAAAACAGCATGTAAATCGGTCCACAACTGCACGAGCTATGACCAAAACAAATTAGTACAATGTTGGCTTTATTGCATAAAATAATATCATGAGCAATTGTTTGAATTGGTTGATTGCATGTAATTATCACATTAGAGAATAGCAAAAGTAACGAAATTGATACGGGTTCGGTTAGGACATGTTTGTAGCACATGTATCACACTGGGATTCGGCCTAAAAGAACCGGAAGTGGAAACTTTATTTAACGATGGTGGGGGGGGGGGAGGGGAGGGCAACCCTGCATAATCTCAATACTTAGTGCCCTAAGTGTAAACAAAAGGACTTTCTTTCTCACTGATTCCCCGGAAGGGAAGTACCATTCACTAGTTGACGTAGACAGTATGTTTATATGGCAGACAGCACATTTGTCGAAACATGTTTTCGAACCTCCACGTGTGGTACAAGGTCGAACACTAGTTTGTTACATAGGTTACAAACCTGTGCTAGTCGAATCCTTATCAATTTCGTTGAGGTTGCTGTTCTCAACCGTAATAATTACATGCAATCAACCAATTCTCTACAACTGCTCATGCTATTATTTTATGCAATAAATCCAACATTTGTACTAATTTGTTTTGGTCATAGATCGTGCTGTTGTGGACCGATTTGCATGCTGTTTTCTGCATTCACCCTGAATTAACTGCCCGCACATATCTCAAATTGGGACCTATGCCCTATTCCTAAAAGAACCGGAAGTGAGAAATTTATTTAAGGGGCACAGGGTGGGGGGCACCCCCTGATGATCTCAAAACGTGGCCCCCTCTGTGGTGACCAACGATCAGTTGTTTGGTAGCTAAACCAAATCATGCGACTGCCAAATCCACTGGGTTGATACTTTTGACTCACCATGTATAAGACATTTCTGTTACACGCTCCATTCAGTACACAACGGAAATCAGGTAGGATGAGGATGGTTCATGATTGTTTGCGCCACGTAGCACACGTGGTCCAGTAGTGTTGTCAGTTTAAGTTTGAGATTTATTTATTGAGCCAAAACCGCCTTCAGTGGCAGGGTTGTCAGTGGCATTATGGCTGACAGTCTGAACAAGAGGCGCATGTAGCTATCGGGTGGCCAGACCGTTAGGGTGATTTATGGTGACGATATCTTTAGTTTATGAACTGAAGCCTTAAGAATAACGGGTACTAGGCTACATTCTGATAATTTGCTTGATCGATTTAGATGTGGAATGTCTAACAGCAGCATAGTTGCAGCATGAAAGCTCCTCGAGCGTAGCGAGACGACGCGGAATGAGCGAGAGAAAAGAGCGACTCCGCTAGTCTTAATCATTATAAACGTACGGTCGGTTTGTTTTTTTGTTTGTTTGTGTAATCAAGTTTGGTTCCCATGCCATTACTACGTGGTATCGATTGAGTTGAATCGGCGCAGAGGACAATCACGGAATCGTTAAGAAGGTTGAGTCATCTCTTATAAGAGGACATGATATCACCTCTTAAGTTATAATCCCTTGATCATGGGAGGTTAAAAGAGGGTCTTTGCTTGACATTTAAGTTGTTAAACTGAATACCGAGTTGATGGTTGTTTACTTTTGAACTTCGCCAAGATAATCGGAAGATAGGGAACCCTGGCAACTGGTATCATGTTTTGTCCAGTCTTTCTGTAATCGCGTGGAATGCCTTGCCAACACATACAGTCTTGGTAAACTCACTCGGGAATTTGAAATAAAAACTTAACAATTGCGCAGTTTGAAACTTCCATATTTAGTTTCAGTACGTGGTTTGGTTTGCAGTTTGGTACGTAGTTTGGTGGTTTTGCAAGACGTTCTGTAGCATGTAGTATATAAATTTCTTTCTTTCTTACGTGTTGTCATGAGTCACAGCTTCCTGATATGTTTAAAAGGCTTAACGTTAGGAATTCGACGCGTCGTCCAGTTAGCCGCCGATTCTGTCACCAGTCGCGCTGCGAACACTACGAAAATGAACTGCTATATCATGCGGGCTGAACTGCGAAGGGTATTCGTGAAGCGTGATACACGGATTTTAAACTTATAACACTGCATTGACACCAAATTACCTCTTTGACACGTACCTCTTTGTCCACTCGACGACAAAACAAAGCCTCCGGCGATTTAATTTCATGAATTTCAAACAGAAGAAGAGCCTAGGTATACGTGTGTATTGTACTGTATAATTACGTTACCGCGTTATGTATTCTCATTAAAAATGTGTTAAACGATCCTTTGACGTAGCAGTAAATCATCCGAAGATTTCAAGAATAGTCACCATTACCGTAAAATAGTGTTCGTTTAGTGCTGCAACACCGGTTAATCTAATAATGAGAAGATATCACGTTCTTTTGCATCCCGCTAACACTAATCAATGCCATAATTGGGGTAGTTCGTTCTTCGTGCTTTCACTTCAGCGGAACGCTTGGACGAGGCTACTGGCATGCTACGTGAAACCGAGCGTTAAGCCTTATACATATAGGAAGCTATGCAAGAGTAGTGACCTTGTTGCCCTTCCTACAACCATTACGCATTTTCGAATAAAAAAGGCCTTTTTATTTTATTGTATTTTATTTTATTTTATTTACTTTAAGCATAAAGAGCAATCTTTTTCTAACACTGTTTTAACTGTACTCTTACTTGCAACGAAAACAGGCATTTCTGTCCAAACTCTTTCACCATGGTTAATCATCCAGCCAAAGGTTTCCCCTACTGTCTCTTTACCTACGCATCAGTCTACAAATATTCTGGTCCTTTCTCCTGTTTCTACTTCTTTTTCCGCAACCTGAATAAGCAAACCCTCTCCCCAATTGCTACAGCATTCTCCACACTACTTCCCTCGTCTACTATAATCCTTGAAAAAAATTTTCATCAGCTCATGTATTAAACAGAGTATGAAACGTGAGCACTGTAGAACGTGAGTATTGAGTAACTTTCTAAACCTGCATGTCTACTTTTTCCCTGTGTCTAATCAACTGAAAACAACCAATTTCTAATTTATATTTCGCCTTACTAAGTATAATGCAAAATAAGGTAGAATGATCTCTTTTTTTCATGCAATTAAGTTGCTGCATAGCACAAATCGTATGCATTGTTTATAAACTTCAAGATGGCGAGGCCAGTTGCCCAACGTCAGAGGGGCGTTCTAACACAGGCAAAAGCTCTTTGTGGTTTGGTGTCGAAGGAAAAGTACCAGGAAATATGGAGGTTGGCGGCAGATATTGGAATGGATGAGGTGGACCTGAATTTATATGGGGTGAGTGAACGAAACGAAGAGACTCTGGATCTAGGGTTGAAGGATGATAACATAGGCACCATGAAGGACGACAATTCAGACAGTAACAATGCCGATTGTAACAATGTGGTTAATGAGGAATTGGGTGGAGATCGGGATTCCGATAGGAGAGGAGTGGTTAGGGACGGGGTGTACCATAGAAAACCCAGTGGTGGTGAAGGCGGGTCAGCAGGTGTGGGGGTGCCAATTGCACCCAAGGCTTCCTATGTGGCTGTATAGTTACCTCCCGGGTGGAGCCTGTGGTGGAGGACGAAGCTGCTGTGTTTGAGATGGAGGAGGGTGGCCAAGATATCGTTGACCATGAGCCACAATAGGTCCCACGTGACCTCGCGTGGCTACAGCGTTTGTATAAAGGAGCCCTGGCAAACATTCCCATGGAGAGGACGCTTGTTGTATTGGCGTCTGAGGCTGGTCACCAGTATTTATTGGAAAACGTGCATGATGCACTAGCGGAAGTTGTCGATCTGCAACGAATTGCTGGCCTCTGTTAGTGGGGGACAAATAACACCTTTCAGGTAGAATTTGCGGAACAGGAAGCAAAGATGTTGGTAAAGGAGAGGGGCCGTCTTCAGGTAGGTGGCCGCCCAGCGACTGTCTATGACTTGCAGGATCGCTCCCTCTAGTTTCGGATGCATTGGCTCCCGCTGGACGTGCCTGATGCAGCTATTGTGAGAGCTTTGGCAGATTACAAGGAAGTTTCTGGTTTGCGGCATGAGAACCACTCAATGGAAGGATTGCATCACTGCCGTACTGGGATTAGGTGCGGTACTTTGAAGCTAACGGACTCAGTGCTCATTGAGGACGTCCCAGATGTAGTTAGAGTCCTGGGAATCGGCTCCCTGTTTTCTGTGGTGGACAGGCCACCCAGGTGCCTGAAATGCAGAAATAGAGGACACATGAGACGTTTTTGACCGTTTGTTGTCTGCCGTGTTTGAAACATGGCCTTACCTCGTGACACCCTGTGTGTCCACCTCGCACCTCCTGTGTCTTTACGACCTATGCCTTCCCAACCTGTAGCTGCTGTAGAGGAGGTGGTGGGTACCCTTGCTCCTGCTGGGGCCAATGGCCCTCCATCCAGTGCTCCAGCAGCTGATTCTTCAAGCGCTTGGTCTACACAGAGAAGGCCACGGTGATGAAAGGCTTCTTCTTCCCGTTCGGCTTTTGCCAGTTCTCCACCTCTCCCGAAACAGGTGGCAGTGGAGGAGAACCATTTTTCACTCTTGGTTGGTGAAGAAGATTTCGACGAGAAGGAGGAAAGTGGTGATTTGCTGAACGGTGCAGTGGCTTCAGTAGGTGATTTGTTGGAAAATGGAGGGGAGGGGAACCTGATGAAAGTGTGCCTGGATTCTGCAGCTCCTGGTGTTAGTGGTGGTGAAGGTGCTCATCTTTATGGTGTTAGTATGGGAGGTGATATATCGAGTGAAAGTGTTCCTAATGGAAGGAATACGTGTGTTGCCTTTGCGGAAACTAGTGCTTCAAGAGTGTTAGCAGATGATGATCGATTTAGCAGCTTAGGCAATGTTGATGTGGTGTATAGCGACGCAGCATTGTCGTGGTCCAGCGAGATAGCTATGCTTAATGGGAAGTCAGATGGTGGTGAAATGTCTGTTGCAAACAGGGCGAACAGTGATACGTTCTCTCAAGAGGGAGAAAATGAGCTGTTGATGGTGCAGGTGTCTCCGTAGTGTGTTGTGATGTTTATCCTGCTCCGTTCGTATTTGTACCTGGAATGTACGAGGTATAGGGAATAAGAGGGAAGAGCTTGAATGGTTGGGAACTAAAGTTGACATTTTGGGTTTGTCCCAAGTCTAAATGGTTTTTTGTGCATCGCTGGTCCTGGTGGCTCGGGGGGAGGGTGCTCATTAAGGATTGGGTGCCGTTTGTGTGACCCCCCCCCCTTTCGGGAGTACAGGGGTGTTGACACATGTGTGTTCCAGGTGTTGTTGGGTCTAGGGTGGTTGACCATAGGTGTAGTTCACGTCACTGCAATGGTCTCGTGTCATGAGTGTGTTGGGTCCCTCCCCCGGCCCTTGGTTTTAGAGGGGACTTTAACGCACATCACTGGCTCTGGTGGAGTGGTCGTTGTGATGCCCATGGGCGTCTGATTGCTGAATCCGTGGACTGTTTGGGCCTTTCTGTGCTGCAGAATGGCACACCTACGTTTGTAAGGAGGTATGGGGATCAGATCCAGGAGTCGGTCCTGGATATGTTCCTCTGTTCGAACGAGCTGGTTTCCCGGTTCTCATTAGAGGTATCGTCGGATTTACGAGGTAGCGACAACTTTCCTGTGGCGTTAACCTGGGATGGCAGGGGTGCGGCCGACTTGGTGGTGTCGTAGCGCAGGTTCCGCCAGTAGTCGATTCTGGTGAGTTTGCCCCTTGGCTTAGAAAGTGGGTTGGTGGGAGGCGTGCTACCAAGCGCTGCCTGCGTGAAAAGTCTGGTAGATGGGGTCGTGTGGTGGTGTGGTGGACTTCGGTGTGTGTGACTGTTGTGCGGGATAGTTGCCGTGCCTGGCAGCAGTTTTGCCGATGTCAGTCTGACCAACGGTGGTTCGAGTTTGTTGGGATTGCCCAAGAGACTCGGTTTTTTCACCGCAGGGAGAAGGCGATGTTTGGAGCGAGGCTTTGCGACCAGGTATCTCGGGGCCTTTCCCTGTCGCGTGTCTGGGTCTTGGTCCGCCCGCGTGATGTGAGTGCTACTGTTGCTTGGGTTTTTGGCCAGTCCAACGAAGTTCTTAGAGGTCCAAAGATGGCTGAGGCTTTTAATGCCAATTTCGCGGAGGTCTATAGTGCACTGAGGGGTCCTCCTCCCCGGCCCACCAACTTGGGGGTCGGGTCGGATGACGCTGACCAGCCGCTGGTCTTACAGGAACTCTCTGCGGCATTAGCCTCTTTTCGGCTTGGGAGTGCTGTGGGGATTGACGGGGTGTCTTATGACAACCTCCGTGGCTTTGATCGGGATGGGCAGAAGGCGTTGTTGGACTTCTTTCCGAACCGGTTCGACGGGGCCCCGGTTCCGGCCCCCTGGCTCTTTTCTGTCCTTACCCCGGTGCTTGGGAGGGACAAGCCCCGCTCCTTTGTCACGAGTTACCAGCCAATTGTGCTCCTTTTGCGCGCACGCAAAGTCTATGAGAGGATACTAATCAATAGACTGGTTTGGCAAATCGAGGGCTCGGACGGGTTGTTCAGTGCTCTATTTGGGTTCGAGAAAAATCGGGGAGCACAGGATGCGGTGCTGTACCTTGAGTCGGGCATCAGGGAGGCTTGGGTTAACAACTGCTTTGCGGTAGCCGTTTTCCTGGACATAAAGGTAGCCTACGATTTGGTTGATATATCGTGGAAAGCTTGGCGGAAAGCTTCTTGCTGCAGTTATGGCGCTGCTCAGCATGCAGCGCTTTGCGGCAAGGGCAGGGGGTGCATGGTCCAGTGTTAGCGCCACTGACAGCAGCCTCCCCCAGGGTAGTTGCCTGAGCCTGGCTGTTAGCAGTTGCGATCAATGCTGTCCTAGTAGAGATGAACTCTTCGGTCAACGTGGTCGCCTATGCAGATGATGTGGCAGTTTGGCTTATGGGGAGGGACTTACCTGTGATTTTGGCTTCTCTTGAGGCGGCCATTGCAAGGAGGGTCGTGCGCACTGGCGGCTAGAAACCTTCAGTTAGACAGTCCCAAGACAGAGCTGGTGATTTTCCGCCGGGGGAAGGACTGGGAGGGCTCCATTTTGGTAAACAGGTCAGGGGTCGTAGCGGAGCAGAAGGTTAGCTGCCCCTGATTTTGGCTTGACCCTCAACTGTTGTAGACCCATGATGTGGCAACCGTGAAGCAAAATGTGTCAGCCCGGTCGAATGTGCTGCGGTCAATCACTACTAATGCGTCCGTTTGCTCTTGCACGGATTTTCATATCCCTGTTTTGGCCAGTTCTCGGCAGACAATTAAGGAGGTTCAGGTTGCTATGAATCAGTGCCTTATAGTGATCACCGGTTGTTTGCCGTCTACCCCAGTGCCTGCCATACATGTGGAAGCTGGCGAGCTCCCTGTTGCCTTTCTGGCCAGGGAGCTGTTGGCTAGAATCTGTCTGCGGGCGGTTGGGAGGGGCATGTCAGACCCCTTGGGGCGTATTCTGTTAGACTATATGTCCCTGTCGGATAGGGCCCATGGTTTTCTTGGTGCTCCAGGCCAGGGGGCCACACTTCTTCTACTGGACAGGATGGTGGCCTTCCTACTCTGGTTTCTGTCCATCCACCGGCCCCGTGGCTGTGGTGTCCAGCGGCGGTGGCTTCTGTGCACTCGGAAAGAGGCATGACTAGTCGTTCGGCTGTTCTGGTGTTCAGTGACACTTCCTTCTTCGTGGAACGGGGGGGGGGGGGGTGTCTGTGTTCCGTGTTGGCAGATGGAGTGTACCGGTTCTGTATTTGCTCGCTCCCCTCGGCCTTCGTGGGGGAGCTTGCTGCTATTTCTGTGGCACTAGACATTGGTCCGGAGCGGATATGCAGTTGCCTGAGTTCTGCGTACTCACCGACTCGTTGGCTTCCTGAGGCGTTGGTTACTGTCTCTCCAATGTTCCCACCCGGTCGCTTTTGAGATAGGGTGGAAGCTTTTTGTCCTTTGCCAGCACGGCAGGTCAGTCTCCCTTGAGTGGACTGCTGGCCACTTGGGCTGCTTTGGTAATGAGCTGGCGGACAGTCTCGCCAGGCAGGGCTCGGATGGTGAAGGGGGTGTGATCAGTCTTGCCATGGGTCCCAGGGACCTACGGCCTGTGGTTGCTAGGATTGTTGAGCATGAGTGTGCTGTGGAGTGGTCTGCCAGTTTAGTGGGCAGGGGTTTGTACGAGTTGCACCCAACCATAGCCTACCCTAGGTCTCTTGACAGTTTCTCCTGTCGCGATGCGGGTTTGCTCTCCAGACTTCGAACTAGGCATGTTCAGCTCAGGGCTCACATGTTCAGGTTGGGGTGGTCTCGCTCTCCTCTTTGTACCTGTGGCGGTGGAGAAGAGACTGTACATCATTTTTTGCTGGAGTGCCTTTTTTGGGCTGCTCAGCAGCGCTTTGCCCACAATGTAGGGGTCGACCTGGTTCGCGTAGCCCTCGGTATCTCCCCACACTCGGTGTTAGGTATAGGCCCCCTGCGCAGGAGCTTGGGGTTTTGTAAGGTAACACGATGGTTCACCTAGAGTTCCAGGAGTCTCTCTTGTTCCTGGTACCTTGTGCATAGGGTCCAGGGTGCTTACTGGTTTTTGGTGGTTTGTAAGTTGCTTGGTTTGCTGGTGGCATTTGGTATCCATAGTTTTCAAGTAGGTTAGACTGAGCACTTGGTGGTATAGGCCTGTAAGCTCAAATAAAATAAATATAAATAAAGTATAATCAGCGCGATTATTGTTAGTCGTTCGATTCAGTTTTTTGTTAGTTGTTTACTTACTACCCTATTGGGAATTGTAATGGAAAAATTCTACTGAACCAGTACCGACAGTAGATGTTTTCAACTGGACCAGTAACTAACAGTAGAATCTGTTAGACTGGACCAGTAACTCGAGTAAGAAATGTCTCGTCAACTGGTAACTGGACCGGTAACTCTAGTACATTTTTCCAACTGGAGCAATACCTCCAGGTTATTATAAACTGCATCAGTAGCAATAATTGTCAATGGCATTTGACTAGATCGGTAATCAATAGTAGACTAATCAGCTGGGTAAAGGAACTCCAATAGCACACAAGTTCAAAAGTTCAGAAAGTGCAGAAAGTTCGTTTCCGGGTAATTTGGTGACTGGGATAGCAGGGCCAAAGCACATTAAGCCGGGTCAGCTGCATGTTTACTATTTTATATCTGATCATTTGTTTTCCTTGAACTACCCTCTCACTATGTGAAAGACAGCCTGTTGAATTCAACAGGAACTCCTTATACTCTAGTATAGTCTGTAACTAAATCTCAAAATCCAGCAGGTTCTTTTTGTGTAGCATTAAAGCAATTTAAGTAAACGAAATATGTAGATCTTAATGAGCACTGCACACTAATTTTAGCCAGAGATGAGCATAAAAGCGAAATTTTGTTTGGCGGTTTGGCAGCCAGCATGACCGAAAAAGTAGCGGCATACGTCCATATTGTCTGAGCTTTAGTGTGCCAAGGTTGTTTTTTTTATTGCCCTTTTCTGCGTGAATGCGATACATAAGTAGTAGGATAGTGCTATTTTCGCCCAGGGACCCAGAATCAGACAAGATGGCCGCCCCCATGTATACAGGAAATGCCACCATTTTCCAAGCGGCTTGTTGTCATGGCAACCGGAGGTTGAAGAGGAGGAGGAAACAGCGCCATTTTGTTAAGATGGCCGCCCCTATTTAGCACTCCTAGGACCGGTATAATATTTAGCACTCCGTAGGATCAGGTATACTATTCGGCAACCCCTAGGATAGGGTATACTATTTAGCTCTCCCTAGGACTTGGCTTTGGAGTATGCTCCCTCGAAGTTGAGTTGGTCTTAGTTTTCTCAGCGGGCATTTTTCGAGATATTTATTTTTCCGTAAATAAAATGTGAGAAAATGAAATCCCCATGTCATGATCCGTGATTTGAACCTGGCTCGTTTGAAAGAGTGGCGTCATTGCTGAACAGTATACTGACATTCTTAGCTGAAGAAGTGGTGTTAATGATAGGTAGTTATTAGATAGAGTAATTTTTTTTAAACTGCTAGTACCGCCATTTTTCCAAAATGGTCAAACCCCCTCCCCCATTTGCTTCTGTCATTCATCTTCATGTTTATTTATTTATAATTTTTTTATATTTTGGTATTAAATATTCCCTTCTTTCTTTAAAACTGCGCTTGTGCTAGCACGCTCTTGACACAGAGGTAATTGATTTTCTGATGTCTGGACCACCTGCACTGCTGCCTGGCAACGGAATAATGACGTCGTTACATCTAGAATATTACACCACCAAATGACCAGGTGCTGTAATATTCCACCAACTGTTCTCTCCAGCAGACAGCTAAAGAGGGAGGTACGCGGTTTATGCTCGCGATGCGAGTTTTACAATTTAAAAGTAAAATGCTGTAATTTTGAAATTAACCTGTCGGGGGTTGCTGTTAGTGATTTAAGTGGACTGCTGTAAAACGACATCAGGTGTGTGAATAAAGGGGATGAGTAATATTCCATGCATGCACATTGATCCGCTGCCTACTTGGAATATCGATACTTGGAAAAGCGATAGGGAGGTCTCGCGGGTGAGTCGCCTTCTGACGCATCACTGCGCTCGTCGTCGTCATCGTATTTGCGTTTTTTAGCCTCGGGTTCCTCATCGTCATCGTCTTTACGTTTTTTATCCTCGGGTTCCTCATCGTCATCGT
>JAHWFP010185861.1:0-25658 GCA_023313725.1 Lithobius niger | reverse complement strand
ATTGCAGCTAGGAGGTCTGGGGGAGAGCTGTGAGCTCCCCCAGCGGGGTCCGGGGCAGAGCCCCGGAAGCTGACGGAATTTTAGGAATTCTGAGGCCTTTCCTGCCTTCAAACGATACGTATAAGACATTTCTTAGGGCGCCATATAAATAAAAGACAGTAGGGTAACAGTAGGATAATGAACAGTAGGGAAAGACCTTTTTTTTAAAACCCCCTCACATGCCTTAAATTTATTTTTGGTGGCGTTAGAAGAATGCTGGACACCAGGTATATACACGAAGACTCAGAACTAATTTTTTTTTTATTATGAAAAGGAAGTGATTTAACCCTAGTGATTACCTAATAGGTCCAGTGCTATGTGTTATCAAACTGCAGGTAGCCTATTTCGGCGTTTCGTGGGGTGGGATTTTTCAACAGCAGTGTTTGATGCCAATAATAAAGAGCGGAACCAGAACAAAGTTGGGACCCCCGCGCCCCCCCCCCGCGCTTCGCCGATTGTTTTTTTTTTCAATTTTTTTGATTACTTTTTGTCTTAGTTTAGCTAAGTTTTTCCGATAAATTTCGGCAATTCTTGCGAGTTAACATGAAGGGGACCACAGGCCTTCGGCTTCATTCTCCTCGGCACCTTTCTTGGATCTGCCCTCGACAATTATTGAATCTCAATTTCTGCATTTTAAAACATGGAAGTAGGACCTAAGTCAAGTTAAGGACACGAACTTGCTAGAAGTAAAGGAAAGACAAAATTGAAAATTTAAGCCCACTTTCAGCGAAAATGGTCATGGTGTCAAAGTGCTAGGCCAGGCTTTAGGATTTGTTAGATTTCGGTCATGTGACTGATATGGTATATTTTTGCTGATATGCTTTAATTCTTATTTTACCTAATTGTGAGAAACACATATGATACAAATTATTTTCAATTGGGTTTCTCTGCAGCTTGAAAAAATAAGGAGTAGGAAAACTTAAGGGCTTACCTTTCTAAGCGGAGATTGTCTAAGTGTCAGTCTTATAGCTGGCTGCAGAAGTATTAGTTTTACCACCGAATTCCAAGTTCTTTTGACCGGGCGCAGAACGAGCTTTAACCAAATTGTTCCTAACCGAGATGGCCTTTCGTTCCTCTCCCGACTTTCGTCGTTTTAAAGCATATTGATGATTTGTCATCGGTTCGCTCATTTCCTTGACAGAAAAAACGTTCTCGTCACTTTCTCTTTTTTTTATGACCTCCATGGCTAATAGTAACCGAACGATCCGTGCGTTAATGTCCTGTCAGTTAATGCAATCACTCCATACAAAATGCGTACGTACGCTACGTAACTTCAAGAAGAGTGGCTTCCGTGCAATAAGCAGGCGCAGCTGCTCGTTCATTCATTCATTAATCGTAATGACGCCAGAAACCGCACAGCGCCCTTCTGTGGTCGAAACTCGAAATTTCGGCGTCGTATTTAGAGGACAAAAAAGATTTACCAAAACCTACGTTGCTTGCAAACTGAGAAGGGTTAATTTAGTAGGTACAGCCAAAAGATGTGAAACTTAGCACGAATAAATAAAAGAGTAATCGAGTATTACAAAAAATGAAATACATTAAAATAATACACTGAATTTCCTTTTTAACTTATTTATTTCTGCTGAGAGGCTACTAGGCCGAGAGGCCAGTCGGGAATTCCCGACACCCCGACCTTGCCAGTCCGCCTCTGGGTTTTGTACAGGAGAGCAAATAGCTTAGGTGAGACAGCAGAGAAAGTTTTAAGAATGTAGTGGGCTTTTTTGAAGACTTTGCCGATGATGTAATCAGTATTGGCATGAAATTTCAAGAAAGAATCAAACAAAATGCCCAAGTCCCTATTAGTAGGGGAGCATATGTCGAAAAAACGAGCTCCGTGGCAGTTTTCATGATGAAAAGGTGGGACTAGTTTTGTTTCACTGAAAATAACCTACAATTGAAGGATTTCCATGGTGCCACTCTCTGATGTGTGGCGTAGGATATTGATGACGTCATCAAGATGGCCGCCATTGTAATTCATGAAATCGTCAGTATCTTCTTTATTTATGGACGGAATTTGATTTTTTAGGGCTTGTTGGAAAGATAAATTTTAAGCCTAAACAAAATTTTTGTATGATACACTCTGAAATCAATAGTTTTTGTGACATTTTTATATTTATGCAAAAAACACACAATTATGTCACTGATGTTAATCCTGTACTCCTAATTTTAATGCGTTTTCGTCAGAAATAATTGGAACTCGTATTGTTTCATCAGAAACTGCATATATGGTAATAATTATCATGGTGCTATTCTGTGATACGTGTTGTGAAGTAATGATATTATCAAGATGGCGGCCATCAAGATGTCGATTATCAAAATTCGTAATACGAAATGCAGCATTGGACTCAGCTCGAATCAAAGTTCATGAATCGTCAATATCAGCGTTATTTAAGGACATATTTTATTTCTGTAGGTCTCGTTGGAGCGATAGTTTTAAGGCCCTAAACTTGCCTATAATATTAATGCGTCAGTAGCTCCTGTGATATTTCGACCGTTATGCCAAAGATAAGCAACTCTATAACTATGATAATACAAATGTTAAGTTCTTGAAGCTGAAGGAGCTCTTTAAATTAAAAAATGGAGAAACTATTTTTTTTTAAATCCCTAATTGTGATCAACATCACCTTCACTTAAATCTTCTTCATTTTCAGAGTCTGGTAGGTCTGTTATAGTGTGTGAATCGTTATCACAGAGATTGTCGTTTCCTCTACATTCGCACATTTCAGTGCATGGTAGGTTGTTTGCTAAACATTTGCATGGAGCGCAGCATCTATTCTTTATGCATGAACATCTTATCAGCTGCAGAATCGAATGTGGAGCACATGGCATTTCACAGACAATAGGAGCTATTACTCCATCCTCCATGATTCAGCCATGTCCAATGGGAGATGGAATTGTAGGCTGTGGCTGATCATCTTGGTTCCAGATCATGACCTGGTAGTTGACTCTCTGCATTGTAGGCAAAAATGCACTTCTTGTAGGTGGTAACTTTTCCCAGCTTGTTTGCTTCTTAGAAAACATATACCAGCGCAACTCTGCTAGTTTAGTTACATTACTTCTGGGCTGACACACTTGGCAAATGAATGCTTCCAATTTGTCCAGTACTAGTTCAGGAATTACTTCTTGTGTTCCTAGCGAAATCAATGCCAAAAGGGTGTCTTCAGTTGCTGTAGTGAATGCTTTCCAGTATGAAAATTTACCTTTCCCTGACAAAGTACCAGTACTGTCACATCCAGACAATGCGTGAAATGCAGGCAGTGCCGAAGCTTTCAAGGAGCCTAGTGATAAGAATACACCTGCAAGTGGAATAATCTTTTTTGCTGTCGGCACAAAGTAAGATTGAGGGGGAAGTCGTGGGTACCTTCTTACAGCAAGAACCAAAACATCCGTGTCCTGTGCAAATATATAGAGTTTTGTAGCTCCTCTATATCTGTGGCATTGATAGCATGAAGAATAATCTTCGTATCTGGCTCTTCTTGTGTACTGTGAAGACAAGCCAGGAACAATGAGAAGCGGCCACTTCTGTACGCCATGCCACTACAAGGTTTACTTTGGTGGTATGTGCATGCTGGAGCATTTTTTCAGCTATATAAGCAGTCATTTCATCTTTGGTGCTAATGTGTGAAAGCAGCTTTTTCATAGTAACATTAGCTATGTTTGTACTGTCCATGATTTTGCACTGGGTTGGTGCTACACCGTGCAACCTCTTTTCTCTTGTGAAGTTCTTGACCGAGTTTCTTTGTAGGTATAGAACACTAAGTGTATTTCATTACTCTCCATACTTTTTTTGCATCTTTTCAGTAAATGATTCGGCCAAATCCTTGCATGTCTTAGTTTGTTTTGATTTCTCCATAGCTTGTAATTCTGCCATTCCATCAACTATTGCAACAGAGAGTTCCCTTTCTTGTGAAGTACTAGTAATAGTTAGTGGTGTTGGAGTTGTTTGTTCACTGTTTCTACTGCTGCTTTGCGGTGATAGTGGGAGTGGAACTGACTTCAAGATTTCAATCAGTTTGCTTTTTTGCTGTCGAAGATGCATAGTGCCATCATCATTAAATAGTGATCGTGGTACAGCAGAGAATTCGTAGGTCCCTAATGTCTCTCGTAAATCTACTTGACGTTGGGATCGACTTACAACAAGTAGTCGGGCAAATAATGATCTGTCTGCTTTTAACTCTTTAACAGTGCCAGCCACTTTTAATTTTATTTTCTTCTTGGCGCTGGTACACAGATTTAGTTTGTTCTTCTTAATAGGGTCCCATAAATGTATGGTTCTAGTTTCAGAACTGAGTCTTTATGTTTTAAACTCTTCATACAGTGCAACACCAAGAGTATGAAGCTGACCTACGTCTTTTGTAACACTTTCACTATAAACTGACTTGGTTGCGATGTTAACAAGTTTAGGTTCATCATATGAACATGGATTGCCAAGCAGTTGAAGTTCAACACGCAACTTGTTTATAGCAACATCCTCCCTGTTTACTGCTTCCTTAGAGTTATCATGGTGTTTGTCTGGCGATGACTGCTCCGACATCCCGACCATACTTGATGTTGCTTCAGATATTTGATCTAGTAGTGGAGCTGTTAAAAAATAGCGTGCAGGTGCCCTAGGGTGTTGTGTTATGCCTACCAGACCTCCAGTAACCTTCAACGCTCTGTTTTGATGTTCAAATGCTTCATCAGCTCCAAGAGCACAAAACGGAATGGTTGTCTTTCTAACAACCCAGTTTCCTTTTTCAAACTCTTCCCATATTTCTGGATCTGACTCTTTCAATGCATTCATTTCTGCAAAATAATAAGCCATCATCCCAGAGTAATTATGCAAATCTAATGCAAAGAAGTACCCCGTGATTACTTCCACTGATGAAAGGTGCACTTTCCAATCGCCTCGTCTTACAGACCTTATTACCTGCAACATTGATTCTACCATTGTCATATATTCCCTTATCATTTTAATAGTTGGGTTACTCTCTCCTTGAACCCTGTCAAACTCTATCATTTTTTCAGAAATGTTATATTTCTCCATAGTTTTCAACAAGTTTCGTATATTGCAGCTTTTGATCCTTATCCTTGGTGGCTGGAATTATTGGTAGAACACATACACGAGTTAACTGCTTAGGCACATCTTGCAATTCCGAATTGAACACAGTCCAGGTTGGAACATGCTGAGGATTAGAACTTGTTTTCGTAGGTTGATCACTAACCATTACCTCACCATTAGCCTTGCTTGCAGATTTTGAGATCTCCACGGTCAAAGTAGCAGCATTTGCTATACTTCTAGTTTTGCACAGACATTATGCTAAGTCAACTTCTCTCAAAGATTTCAAGTCCTTAGATTTACTGTTAACAGATTGCTTAAAAACTGTACTTTTTGGCTTCAGGAGTTTTGGCCCATTATAGGCAATGAAATCTGTCATGTAATAGGGCAGGTTCTGTAGTGAACGATTCGGCATGCATGCATCATTTAATGTTGTAGACTGTGAATTATCTTGGTCATGGCATTCTTGGTAACAAGTCATAACAGTTGCATGAAGTGTTCCCTTTCCATTAGGCGTGTCCTCAAGGAAGTCCAAATTATCTGCAGCACAATAGATGAATCTCCCTTTCACAAGGTTGGGTGGTACGTATATTCCTCCATTGTCTTCCATGCGACGCAGAACCTCATTAGCCAATGGTGTCTCAAGACGGAGAACTTGATTGTAGTCAATTGAAGATCCCAGACATGTATAAGCTGTACAAGGGATTTGCTGCGAGTTTCAGAATGTACAGTTAGGCCAATAGCAACCTGAAGTGGAAGTTCGTATTTGTGTCTTGATTTTACCGAAGTTGAGCTACAGTACGAGGCTTGTCTTTCTGTAAGGCACTCGTATATAAGAGTTTGTGATAAAACAGTAGCTTTCTGGTTCACGTGTTTGTTTTCAACCTGCATGGTGTCAACCATTCTTCTCCTAACAATACACCATTTAAAAAAGGATAACACTTCTTGGGGTATTGCTTTAGTAACTTCTACTTGGGGGATAGAACCGGTAAATTTCCACTTCTCCTCCGTCAGGATGGTTTTACGTAGTAATTTAGCAGCCTGGTATAAAGTCTTCATATTTGAATTCATGTTGGAATTTGCTTCTGCTTGTGATAGCACAGCATCATCAACAGATTTCAAGGAAATATGCTGTGACTGGTTCTTAGAGACTGGGTTGCTGAATACAACGTCCATGTCAAAAAGTTCATTTTCAATAAGCATTTTCAGAGATTTTCTCGACATTATATATTCCTCTTTAACGCATTTTGAGTAACAAATTTCCCTGTAATGTCTTTCAGCGTCTGCCATTGTGATAATTTTACCTTCCAAAAGGGCCTCCATTGAACTGTCAATGAATTCAACCTGACTTGCACATTGTAGCACATTAAGTGATGTTTCAGAAGGTTTTTCTGAACTTCGCAAAACATTGTGTACATATTTCACGTACATTCTTTGTGATATGCGATGTCATATGCATGAGCATCTTTTGGATCGATGCACCCACTCAGCTTTAATTTCCATTGGCAGTTATCACTCATCTGTGTTGCATTATAGAGAGAAACAGTATGCAGTGGATGTCTCCTTACTTCTGGTCTATCACAAAAGAAGCAGATATCTTTTTTCAGTCGTGTACCAGTACTTCGTGATCTTGTACAGGGAAACTCCTTCATGCCCACTGAGCTCTTGCCAGCATCTTCAGGTTTTTCCAGTTGATTTTTGTATCTGGCCTGTAATCTATCAAGATGGCCTTTGTGAGTGCACTTCTTGTAACACGAGAGATACCACCTTGCATTACACTGGGTCATGTAGTGGCCATCTTGTTGGTGGCCATCGATTGATGATGTCATCAGTGCTTTGTCACATGTATAAGTAGCACCATGCAAATTAACAGCTTGTAGGCAGTTACTGATGAAACCAAACCAATTCCATTTATTTCTGACGAAAAGTGTGTAGAAACTAGTGTGTAGAATTAACGTTAGTGACGTATTTTGTCTTTTTTGGCATAAATATCAAAATATCGCAAAAACTATTGACTTCAGAGTAAATATTATAGGGAAATTTTGTTTAGGTTTAAAGATTATCTTTCCAATGATCCCTAAAAAATTAAAATCCGTCCATAAATAATGAAGATATTGAGGATTTAAGGAATTGTGATGGCGGCCATTTTGATGACGTCATCAATATTACACGCCACACATCAGAGAGTGGCACCATAGAAATTCTTCATTTGTAAGTTGCTTTCGACGAAATAAAACTGGTCCCACCTTTTCATCACGAAAACTGCCACGAAATTACATATGCTCCCCTACTATATGGGAGGTGTTAGTAGAAAGGGTAGTTTTATCTTACTGCACTACTTTTTGGCGAGTGGTTATTAAAATTATGTCGTCACAAAAGTAAAGCAACAGCAACAGCTTCAGAAAATACTTTTAAAAAGTCATACGGAAAATTGCCCTATAAAAGAATTCCTTGGAAAATCAAGTGTAGAGTTTATTCCCATCTTACGAATTTGAATTCTTAAAGTGGCATTATCCCTAATTGAAAAAAGTACAAAAATACCACGGCGCCATCTAGCGGCAGTGATATCGTTAACCTTTACAGTTTGCTGCCTGGTCTACGAGAACGAACAAATTTTTCACTCATTAATTAAAGAGGCTCGTGGCTTATTTGTTTCGTTAAGAGAAATGACATGCATTCCTTCACTTGTTGCAAGCAAGTGCTAGATAGTATTATAAAGTGCTAGATGTTGCCAGATTAAGCAGACTTTCAATCGGTGATAGCGCCACTTTAAGCATATGTATTTTGCACCTGAACCATTCAGGAGCGCATCTTTTATGTTTAGTAGTAGATTTCTAATTCGAGTCCCGTTCCGTAAGAAATAACAAGGCTTCATGGACGACCCTGTACCTTTTCTTACTATATCAACACGCAGGTTTTACTGGATCAGTAGACTGTTGCTACTAGTTCAGTAGTCTGGGTTAAGTATTGGACCAGTAGGCTCTGCCTTTACTGGACCAGTAAAAACAGCAGGCTGACCTCATAAGAATTGTACATTAAGACACTTCGTATTCGTAAATTAGGCGTACATTTCAATAGCATAATAAAAGGTTCTCTAGGCGCTAAACATTTAAGGACAATTGATTGTTTAAAATAAAGTCCGGCATTGCATTACTTTAACATAAACCAGTAAAATAGAAATCCTAGGTCCATACACTTTATCGCTTAAAACATTGTGTGATAATTATAAGACTGATTGTCAGTACTCCAAGAGTCAGTACAGCAAGAGTCAGGGCTGTAGGAAGCAGGTAAGTAATAGCGAGTTAAGTCCAGTGTTCGTACCAACATTGTTGCCAGATACATACACGTTATCGCCTGCTTCTGGAGAGTTGATATCTAACAATGTCAAGACGCGCAGCATCGAGCCATTCTTGAGATCAGCACGAGGGAAGCAGGCGATAATATTTACTGCTTCCGCGATGTCAGCCCGACCGTCATGTTTAGCACGTATTTGGTGAGTGTTGCTCGATTACGAAATGTCCCTTCGAAGAACAAGAGAAATGAGAACTTGCCCCATCAGGCAACAACCAATCGCCAGCGAGCATTGCGTTAAACAAAATGGAAAGCATTATTAACTTAGAAGAATTGTTTGGTTTGTTAGACAGTCACTGCGCTTACATGGCCACGAGAAAGAGCATTTTAAAGATAAAACATAAAAAAACGGTACCTATCCACAAGACGCAAGACCGCGATTAGAACCATTCCGTTAGCGAAGGCAATTCGGCCAGGTGCGTTAAAAAAACCCTTCCTACTTGTCTCCCTTTAGAAAATAGTGGGCACATTCCACCCTGCTCTTCCCTCTGTAGTGAACTAGGTCAGCTTAGACCCAAGTAATCAACCGTATACGCAAGTCTTAGTCACGTACGTTTATTTTCAGTTTATTTATTTAAAATTCGAGCGGAACCAGCACAAATTACGTGGGCGCCGTAACTGTGTCCGCCATGTTTACCAGGTGTTCGTCAACGTCTCAATGCGATTGCGAGTGTTTACATGAATAAGAAGATGCGATTCAGACGGCCGATCCACCTCCATGAAGCGCTTTGGGTGTACATCTCCAGATGGGAGAAAGCGCAACGAACGGGTGTTTACAAGACCCATGGTGGTGACACGGACGCGATGCGCCTCCCTCTGAAGCCCTTCGAAGTGGTCATGCAGACGTAGTGAGTGATAGCAGTGAAATTGAAAATAGTTCCACACAGGACAGCAAACGTAATTTAGGGGCAATTTAATATAATGATGCACAGTCCTCAAACACCATTGTCTTCCATTGTTATCGAAGCCAGGGTCCCTCAAACAGACAAACTACAATACTGGCTCTGTCTGCCCGCGAGACCTACTCGAAACTTCGTTAATAGTACATGATCCACACAGGGACTGTGTTCACGAATGAAGAATATTTTTTTCTTTTTTTCGGGTCGGCGGTACTGCAGTCAGTACGAAGCGTTTATTCGTTTTATCCCCCTTCGGAAACATTTCCATCAGATTATCGATGCTCGCAAAGTGTTTGTAGAGCTCGGACCATTCCGTAAACGAAAGTTGCAACAAAGTAAACACCGCCGTTGTTTTAGGGTCGTATTCCACAAAGTACACTTGCGTGTCGTCATACGTAAATCGTACTCTGATTCTTTTCTCTTCTCCGACACGAAGCGCTTTCATTTTAAAATCCAGCAAGGATTTCATTGTGTTTCTGCTGTCGAGTTTGGACAGTATAGTGAGCTCCCTACACCAAAGAGTTTCAAAGATCGGAGAGCAATTATAGGAATATAATATATAGCCACCCGTGCCAGGCTGCCACGTAGTGTGGTTCAGGTAGTATACAGGTGCGGGGGAAGCTGACTACAGCGCTCGCGTTTATTTATTTTCTCCTCCGACCTTCACTAGCTTTGTTTTCCCTTAAAAAAAAATACGTGCAGTAATATTCAAAATCGAGCCGGTTCATCTATACGAGCGTCAGTTTGCTTCACATATCATAAGGCTCAAAGAAATGTATTTATTTTTGTGACATTACGAAACGAGATCAAACTGCGTTGTTCAGAGCGGTGGAACGATACAAAAGAATACTCTATATTTGAAAATTCTGTTGCGAAAGTAACAACTAATATTTGTTTAAAAAAATATATGAGACCTTCATAGGTTACAAAACGGTAAACAGTTCAATCTAGACACACGCTAGTGTGTCGCGCCAAGTTAGGCAACAATCATCACAACAAACATCACATCAATTCAATTGTTGAGGTTGTAAACCATTGTAGCACCGCGTCATAGCGTCAGTGTCTTTATCGTGAAGCATAGTTGGGCACATTTCAGGTACTTGAGGAAAAATAATAATGCCGTACAAAAGCTTAAATTATGTTGAAATCAAGAGCAATGAGCCACCTGAGAAAAATTAACTCGTGCCAGCTACGCTGCTTTCAATGCAAAATCTGACCCTCCATAACGTAGAAAATGTGTAACTAGCTAGCTAGCTAATTCCAGTCCGATCATCCCCATGTTAATTTCCTTATGGTGATTATTCATTGATACCGAGATAACGAAGGCTTCCAGCTATGAAATTGGAAGAATGGCTGCAGTACGATACGAACTGCCTACCTTTATGGTTTGGAGCCTGGGGGCGTAACAAGGATGGCGTGGGTTGGCGCGTAAGTACGAAAATATTGTTTTAACCATTGTTAGTATTGTCGGCATCGTCTCTCATTGGACAGCCAAAGTTCGCATAATGACGACGTGTATACTGACGTGCGTGCCTAGACACACACTAGTGTAGCAGGATGAATCTAAACAATGTTGCCAAAGAAATTGTATTCACGTCCAATTCACGAAAAATAACCAAAAACAAAGCAAAATAAACAAAGGTAAAAACTGGTGAAGAGGCCACCAAGTTGAGAATGGTTCGGCCCTTCAAAGGAGTGATATCAACACACCAAAACTAACGAAATAAAACAAATTACAACAAAATTAAAACCAAACCAAAAACCTATAAAGAGGTGAACAAATTGAGAATGGTTCGACCTATAGGCAAAAGGTAGTAGTAAATTGTTGAAAACCAATTTTTTGCTGGCATGCCACTTTATTACACATCTGCACGGTAGCGGAGTTGATTCTAATAAACAATTAAAAAAAAATGACTGATATCATATCAAAAACCAAAACTGGTAAAAGCGACCGCCAAGTTCTGAATGGTTCGGCCCTTCAAAGGAGTGATATCAACACACCAAAACATTCGCCAACCTAATCGCACCGAATAATACTTTGGACGTTAAATGAAAACTTGGAACATTGCTACCGAAATTAGCAATGTTTTAGTTTTCATTTAATCTTCGAATTATTAAGCGGTGCTATTAACTTAGCGAATGCCCCTTTTACCAGTTTTGGTTTTTGATAAGATTAAATTTCTACGCCAGTCAATGGAGAACGGCAAATGCTTCTTTACACGAGATACAAACGTGCCTCATTACTATTTCCGAAGTTGCGATGGTGACACAATGGTGCATCCGTTTTCAACATTTAAGTAACGTCGAGTGATTGTTGATTTCAGGCTAGCAAAAAAAATTAAATGTTTCCTTCAAAATTTTTATTGCAGTAAATAATTTTTAACTAGCGGAGTCGCTCGCTTCGCTCGCTCATTCCACGTCGTTTCATTGCGCTCGAGAAGATTTCTTGCTGTAACACTTATGATACAGACAGACCTTCGACATAAAAAACGATCAAGCAAATTATAAGAATGTAGTATGCGATATCGTTTATCTCGAGAGAAGGTCAATATTATTTTTTACGTCCAAGGTGTCAAGCAAAAAGTTAAGATCAAGCAATTTATCAGAAAAGCGCTGTTTCTGATGACAAACGCTGAATTTCTTACGCTTCGCTCGGTCAAACAGCGCAGATATTTGCTCAGAAACGTGACTGAATCAATGTAACCACCAAGAACCACACATCACTTGTAATTTGTGTTGGTATACCCTTTATATTGGTTTTCTTGTTTTACTTATTTTAAGAATAGTGTTCTTTACGTCCTGCTCAGTACAGATTTTTCCATGGGCGTCTTATCACTTCACTTTCTGATGATCCCTCACTTGGAGAAACATCTGCAGAACGTCAGATGTAATATCCTACGATGCGCCTACGATAGAGCAAAGCGAGACACGCATTGAAAAGGTTTAGTTTATGTCGAAATCGCTCACTTTGCTCTTTCAATTCACGCGCCTCAGTGCTTCAGAAACACGAATGTTTGACACCCTTTTAAAACCAAATTTATTGTTTTGATTTTTCCATGCGTCAATTCATTGGTTATTACAAAACCAATTTTAAGATGTATGTGTGGTGTGTTGCAAAATACGTCGTCCGTGTATCCTTTTCCAGATCATCTCTCTTTGCTCGAGGAGGTTTTCATGAACAAACTATGACGTCATGAACGAACCTCATGACGTGATGAACAAACATCATGCGGGTAAAAAAAAACGTAGACGTTAGTTTTTCAGGTTCTTTCGCTTATTTGAGGGTGATAATATCAAGTTACAGCGATGAAAATAGGCCTATAAAACGCGAAATTTAATTATCTTTCGTTTGGTCCTACTCCCATCTTTGTAGGTGCTTTGGTTCCGGAGGAGTAGAGGTACAAACACGCACGCACATCGTATGATTTTAATTATGTAGATGAGAATCGTACACGACGGACCTACGCACATCCTGGTGTAATTAAGGACGTCCTTCTCCCGCATTAAAATGTGTACTACACCGACAAATTTGTCATTTAGCGGGGGAGCTTGACGAGTAAGACTTGTATGTAACCATTTTTATTTTTTTAGCAAGGTGACTTGTTATATGAGTTCAATGCGAAAAAGTGGCTTCATTTATACACCTGTCTTGCCTTGCCATTGCTAGTTCTATGCTTCAACAAATCTGGAGTAGAATCTCGAGTAGAGCTTATCGCCTTCTAACTACTGACGTGGACAAGGGGTTACAGTCACAAACAGTTAATACAAAAACCAAGACTTGATTGTAGGAAAAATTTCTTTGCATTACGGGTGGTGCCAGTATGGAATTCACTGTCTGAAGAAGCAGTAACGGCCTCCTCTGTTGACTGCTTCAAACAAATTTTAAATTTAATCGACTTGTCAACGTTTTTAAAGCGACCTGAGTACTGCGCAGTAAACTAAATATTTCTTTGGTTTTTTTTTTTTTTTCATATTTTTAAAGTTCTTAATATTTTTTAACAATCTTTTTTCTACAGTTTACTGGTATACAACTGGCCTCCCAATCTTCCCCTTTTTTCCCTCGTCTGGCGATGCCATCGAGGACCTTTGAGACCCTGGCAGGTCTGAACCTTGGTGGCAAGGCAGTCGAGACCCGAAAACCTTTCCTTCGCATCAACACTTTTCCTGGCCTCAATCTCAATGTATTTTTTTATCTTCATGTTTCATTGTTCCCATTTATTTTGGAAATTTGATTGTCATTTTTTTTTGGCTGGCAGTCAGTGATCCGATGTGATCTTTACCAGACCTGTTGTTTATTTTATTATTACTAAATGTGGACCATGCTGATTGATGGAATCGTTGCACTTTTATTTTAATGTAGTCTAAATACTACATATATTATTATATTGAAATACTATTCAATACTATTCAATCTAGACACACGCTAGTGTGTCGAGCCAAGTTAGGCAACAATCATCACATCAATTCAATTGTCGAGGTTGTAAACCATTGTAGCGCGGTGCCATAGCATCAGTGTCTTATATCTTAAAGCATAGTTGGGCACATTTCAGGTACTTGAGGAAAAATAATAATGCGGTAAAAAAGCATAAATTGTGTTGAAATCAAGAGCAATGACCCACCTGACAAAACTTAACTCGTGTAGGAATGCCAGCTAAGCTGCTTTCAATGCAAAATCTGACCCTCAATAACGTTGAAAATGTGTAACTAGCTAGCTAGTAGCTAGGTAATTCTAGTCCGCACATCCCCATGTTAATTTCCATAGGGTGATTATTCGTCGATACCGAGATAACGGGAAGGCTTCTAGCTATGAAATTGCTCGAATGGCTGCAGTACGATACGAACTGCGTACCTTTCATGGTTTGGAGACTAGTTTGGACGGCCAAAGTTAACCTGGTTACGTACGGCCGCATTATTTTTTGTTCGTCCTGTCTTTTAATTGTTATAACGCGGGTGATTCGGAGTTAGTTTACTAACTGACACTAGTGTCACTGGGGTTAAAAAAAAAAACGTTTTTTCGTGAAGCTTTTTTTGGGAGAGAAAATGCGACGTATATGAAAATTCGGAAAAATAGTCGACACCTATAAACTTGAAGCACGTTGCATTTGTTTGTTGTTTGTTTGTCTGTTTGTCCTTCCCCTTTACCCCACAACCACCGACTGTTTTTCGAGAATGAAAGGCTAGCAAACGGAACAACGTTTCTTGCTAGCCTAAGAAATGTTGTTGCGTTTTAAGCTACTGCCTGTTTTGCATCGTTTTCCAGACGAAACCGCACGTTTGTTTATCGTGTAATCAAGTTTGTGTCAAGTTAGGGCTAGCTATTTTGACACAAACGTAAAATTACAAACAAAAACGTCAAACGTGCCGTAAAAAAAGGAGGTATATGATTAAGGGTCCTAGGTCCTAGGTTTTCTCAGGTAGCTTCCTGGGTATAGTCTTGCGGCCCTAAACTATAGTTTTTATTGCCGTAAGGCTACCATACATAGACTGCAGACGAGTTGCAATGTAGGAAAACAAACAGACCGATTGGTACCAGGACAGGATAGGTAAGTAGTTCCTTTGCCTTGATTTGCACCGTGCTGCGATTAAAGAGTTTTGGCCACCGACTCTACGTGCATTTTTTTGAACCATCGTTGGGTCGTATTGTTACCTTTAACCGTATGGGTTTCATACCCTACTCTAACTCTACTTACTCTCTGTAATGTGTGGTGCAGTGGCAACCCGGACCACTGCACTGTGACTGAGGTTGGCGCTAATGACCAAGCTGTCGACTCGCCATTAAGCCTCATTCCCCCCCCCCTCTAACTCTACTTACCTTTCTGCCTGCTTCATCATGTCCTTTCGCCAAGTGCCCAGTCAGTATCAATACTCCAAGAAGAATTCCAACCACGATAACAACGCTGATGTTGCCTTTCATTTTTGCTTACAATTTCGGCGAGGAATCGCAGTTTTCACTTCTGCAAACAAAATATGCGCACGTACAGAATACTATTTCATTCAATCTGCATTTCTACGAAGTAGAAAGCCAGTTCATACACACTATACCGCAAATTAAAGGGTAAGTTTAAAGCTTTACTTTTGAAATCATTAAAGGACACATTTAAGGCAGCGCGATCAACTTAAACCATTTTTATGAATAGGTATTGTCTACCTTAAAGTTGAACCAGTAAAATTATTCAGACAAAATGGGCAACTTGAAGGTTTCAATCAAAATATTAAAGTTTATTTTATCGTGTGTTCGTGTCATAACACATTTTCCAAGTTCATGGTAGACAATACCTATATTCATAAAAATGGTTTAAGCTGATCGCGCTGCCTTAAATGTCTCTTTACTGATTTCAAAAGTAAAGCTTTAAACTTACGCTTTAATTTGTTGTATAGTGTATATAAACTGACTTTCTACTTCGTAGAAATGCAGATTGAATGAAATCGTATTCTGTAAGTGCGCATATTTTGTTAGCAGAAGCGAAAACTACGATTCCTCGCCGAAATTGTAAGCAAAAATGAAAGGCAACATCAGCGTTGTTATCGTGGTTGGAATTCTTCTTGGAGTATTGATACTGACTGGGCACATGACGAAAGGAGATGACGAAGCAGGCCGAAAGGTAAGTAGAGTTAGACTAGGGTATGAATCCCGTACGGTTAAAGGTAACATTAATACGACCCAACGATGTTTCAAAATAATGGACGCAGAGTCGGTGGTCAAAACTCTTTAATCGCAGCACGGTGCAAATCAAGGCAAAGGAACTACCTATCCTGTCCTGGTACCAATCGGTCTGTTTGTCTACCTACGTTCGTTCACTTTCGAACCCATTGTCGCATTAATTTCATATATTCGCCACACATTCTATGACCTGTTTGTGGATTGACGTTCTTTACCCAAATTCACCAAACGGTTTCGGGGAGTGAGACTCAGACATCACAATTATTCAGACATCATCAATTCCACAATTGTTATGTTGATTAGTCAAGGAAATCAATCAGAATTATGAATGTGTAACTAAAATAATTAGCACATAAAACGACAACTTAAAAGCGCGTGGGTCATGTCTTTCCATTTGTCCTTTAATGGTTGAAACCCAATTGATGGAAAAATTCAGTTCGTTCTCCAACCTCAGTGGTATTCATGGGTTTTAATACAATTACTAGCAGAGTCGCTTGCTCTCGCTAGCTCATTCGGCGTTGTCTCACTTCGTTCGAGGACATTTCTTGTTGCAACTCTAACGCTGCTGATAGACAATTCCACTCCAAAAAAAAGATCAGTCAAATAATCAGGCAAATAATTATTGTATTACGCGTTTTTCGCTTCGCTCACTCAATCAGCGCATCCTGCGACTCAAATCACTTAATGCACAGGTTTAAAACTTGGCACGCTCAAGCATCGTTGAATGAAAAATTCTTTCGCTGGCTAATAATGTTGTATTGCTTGCTGAAATCCGTTGTACGCATGGGTGGTGTTGGATGCACCGTTTGCAAAACTCGTACGGTTTGTTTGCTCCTGTGTATGACCATGGTTGACCGAATATGGTTTCGTCATTCAAATTGTCGCTTTGCTCACTCAGTCAGCTACCACGGGCACGATTCAGCCCCGACCCCTTTTCCGGACTCGGTCTCAAGTTACTTACCTTTAAATATTTCTGTTGGAAGTAAGTAAATAAATACGCTTTTGTGGAAAAAATTGATACCTTCAGCCTGGCAACTTCGTCATTTTTCTTTTTCTGGGAGTGGCAGAAATTAAATAGTCGGCATAACAATGCCTCATTGTTGTTTTTTATTTATCTAGACACACGCAAGTGTGTCGCCGCCAAGTAACAGTAGATCATCCCATTGTAGACATCCGATTGTTACAAAATTGGTTGGTAATGATAATGGGAATCTGGCTGTTGCAGACATAGGGCCTTAGGGCTTCGGGCAGATGACCAGGAGTGGTTAACGCTCGTTAAACCCTTTAACCCTTTAACCCTTAGGTAATGATAAAAAGGTGGCTCACTAGCAGACATGTGTCTGTTAACTGTTAAGCAGCTGAAAGCATATTTTGGCATGTTGAGGATAAATTCCAATGCGACAGAAATGTTTGAAATTGTGGAAAATGTAAGGGGAAGGTGAGAGATTAAGAAAAACTAAAATTTAAAGGATGAGTGACCACCAATCATAGAGAAAAAGATGCCTCAATAACGTTGTTTTTATGTTACTGTCTAGCTTAAGATAGCTGGTTAGCTGGCTGGCTAGCTAGCTAATAAGATTTTTCCCATGTTAAATCCCATAGACTTTTAGCTCATGGCTAGCGCAAAATTGAGACGTCCTACGCAGCTGAACCTTTGCACACGGATGCATGGTGATCTGAGCATGGTCCTTTTGTTGGTTTGGGGTTTGTATAGGGGTCAGGACAAATGCGTTGGAGGGTTTTGAAATTCGCCACCACGGAATTTAAATTTCGTTTCTTTTCCAAGTTGCAACCAAAGATTTCAAGCAACAATGGCTTGAACAATCAATACTGGTCCTTAGATGATTGTAAAAGTCTGGACGAACTAAAAGCTGAACTATAACGAAGGACAAAATAAGCAGACATTGACGCTACCGTGGATTGCGTAAGAATAAAGGGATGCACGTTAGATGATGGTTACGCAACAATACGAGCATCCATGAGCAAGCGTGGTTTTTGCTAATAACCAAAAATAAAATGCTTTGCGTTCTGCCGTTTTAGTAACGGGGGTTTCTGCATGACTAAATGTGAAAATAAGATGGTGCGCTGACTTTTTGCATGTTCACAGTCCTAAGTTACATGTGTCTATCAACTAATAGCATATCAGCTGCAAGAAACTAAAAGCATGTCTTGTCATGTCGAGAATAAATCCTAATGCTGCCGAAATCTTGTAAAAGTAAGAGAAAGGTACAAGGATAAACAAAACAACTAAAGGGCATGTGCTGATTGAGTGAGCGAAGCGAACGAATTCAGCGATGGTTAGCCAGTGTCTGCGAAAATGGAATTGAAGAAACGTAAGCATGTGAAGAATGCTCGTACAATAAACTAAGCCATGTCAATTTGGCTAATCGAACGGCTAATTCGCAATGGTAAATTTGAAAATTATCAATGTGAAAATGTATAGATCTCAAATTCCTCCAGTAAGTAAGGTACAGATGAAGATAAGACGGTGTAACCTTTTGCACGTTCACAGTCCTATGAAAGTTGTGATATCCATCCACCCAAAACCAAAACTGGTAGAAAAACCCGCCAAGTTTCCAAAAACGATCGGCCTTTGACTGTAGTGATATCATTCTACCAGGGAAAGGCCGCCAAGGTTAATCCTAGTAGCCAAGGTTACTCGCACCGAATAATACTTTGGACGTTAAATGAAAACTTAAACATTGCTACCGCTAGTAGCTATCTTCTAGTTTTCATTTAACTTTCGAACTATTAGGATGTGCGATTAACTTGGCTAATAGGATTAACATTGGCGGCCTTTCCCTGGTGGAATGATATCATTACCTTCAAAGGCCGATCGTTTTTGGAAACTTGGCGGGCTTTTCTACCAGTTTTGGTTTTGGGTGGATTTATATTTACTACTCTACGAGAGCCTAATGGACACTACTCCGTACGCTCTAGACTAACCTACACTATACGCTATTGTTGTTTTATTTATTTATTTATTTTTATTTTTTTCATAACCGTGATTGTTGCCAACCATTTTGCAAGCTAGCAATGATAAACTTGTAATTGTTGCTGTGCACTTTTAAACAATTCAGCTAAGCTCGGAAAGCACGCATTTACGAAATAAATAAGCCGTTCCATCGTAACAATTCAGCTAAGCTCGGAAAGCCCGCATTTACGAAATAAATAAGCTGTTCCATCGTTTCTATCTGCCAATTGTCCTCGAAATTAACAAACAACGTAGCTTAGTTTGATTTAAAACTATGCGTTAAGCTGAAACACGAATTGTTTCAATTTCAATTTTTATTGCCGAGGCCGTGGCCCGAAGCCATGCGCCCCTTACTAGATGCTATTACAGTAAAACTACAGCAAACAAAGCACCATCTTACTCTATACACTTGTGCCAGTATCTGGACGTCACCACATATTCCTATGAGTATTACAACTCGCACCACAAAAACACCACACCTCCCAAACTACACAACACTCCTCACAATCACCAGAACACTGGAGCCGAGAAGGACTGTTCACATGGCACTGATGACTACAGCACACAATGGAGCCGGCGAAGAGAAGCCCGGGATCATGCGAGGAGCACAGAACTGATGTCGCTATACACGGACTCCCGTTTTGACACAATGCTGGGCTATCGCTTTCAACGTGGATAAGGGATTTTGCCCGCTGCCCAGAGACAACAACTCCTGGACGCTCGAAACCAGGTATTGAGCACTTACCGTTGATACCGATATTATGGACAAAGCAGCAAAAAGTGTTCCGGGGAGACGTCAAGTTTGCACACTTAACCCAGTGGTGAGCCCACCCACCCAAACCGAAACTGATGGACAGGGAGCATGGACTGACCCGTGCGCAGGCTTGAGAGCAGCTTCGCATCCCGAAAAAAGCCGCTTGTCCATGATATTTCACGTGGAACAGACCGGGTGAATGTCAAAAAGATGTCGCCCCGTCTGAGCGGCATCCCAATCCCTCTGCCACTGACGCAAATACCAACCCCGCACCAGCTCACTTCTCATCTGCACTGAGAGAAGAGGTTGCACCTCAGTGATTCCGTACACAGTCGCTTCCTTCGCAACACCATCCGCACGCACATTGCCGTAATGGCCACTGTGGGCACGATCCCACCGAAGCGAAACTGCTCTGGTTTGCAGAGCAATCCAGAACTTTCATCCTGTCGTGTATACCAGAGGGTCAGAAACATCCAAAAGAGCCCATGACTGCTGCCATTGTTTCATTTTACCCATCAACAATCAACGGTTTAGTCGGAAGTTTGAATCCGTAGCACGTGCACCAAGAATTATTCGGCACCGTAGTTGTTTATGTCAGGAAGGGTTCACAAAAAATAATGCGTTATACACCACACTAAAAGCTATAGTTTACAGTACAGCACACTAGTCTGCAGTAGTTCAACAAAACGCCACCATCTGAATTGTAAAACTTTATTGTAAATTGATTCAAACGAAAGATATTGTAGCAAAAGATCTTTAACATTATTTCTATAAAATTCAGTGTACGAAAAAATAAAATATAGCCGAACTATTCAAGTAAAAAAAAAAGGCTTGCAATGCGCCAAGTTTTAAAGTTACGTTGTATGTCTGATGAGTGGAAACTTGGCTCGTTTTTGATATCACAGACGTTCAGTGGCTGAAATTTGGCGGGTTTTGGCGGGTTTGGCGGGCACAGCCTAGCTCTGAGTTCGCATACTAGTCTGAAAGCAGGGCCAAAACCTGGAAATACGGTCCGCCCAATGTTTTATGGTGTTTTGTGTTTCTTCAAGACATACTTAATGAAATTCTGCAGGATGCCACTTTGTCACCCTTGAGCAAATTAAAAAATTCAAGATGGTGGCCAAGATGGCTGCAAAATCATATATCGGCCATATCTTTGCACATAGAACAGACAGGATAATCCTTTTGGTGTCTAATACTATGTTTTCAGGGTCAGGAAATACTATACGATTGACTTGTTCATAAAATATAGGGGCTGGTATCACTCACGTTCGATTTTTTGCTCATTTTCAACTTTCAACTGCTGTTCTGACGTTTCTAATTTAGGTGGACGACTCCAATTCGATTCATTCGAAGGAAGACATTCCCAGGGACGTTTTTATAAGGGGGTGCGGCCACAATGTTTGGCCAGTTGGCAAATCAGTCGGCAAAATTACATAATTTTTGGCCAGTCGGCAAATCAGTAAGAAAATTGCATAATTTTTTGGCTGGATGGAAAATCATGTCGCTAAATTTCTGGTTTACACCCCTCCAACTTTAATCTTCCTGACGTCTCTGGACATTCCCACCTTTCGAGTGAACCTAAATGGAGTCATCCACCTAAATTACAAACGTCAGAATAGCAGTTGAAAGTTGAAAAAATCGAACAGTGACTGTGATACCAGCCCCTAGTAAAAAGGGCGTAGCTCGGTCCCTAACAATGACAAACCCATTTATTTACCCGTGATGCAAAGAAGACAGTCCCACCTTTCGAATGAATATATTTGGGGTCTTCCGCCTAAGTTAGAAACGTCAGAATAGCAGTTGAAAGTTGAAAATGAGCGAAAAATCGAACGGTGACTGTGATACCAACCCTTAAAAAAACACAAGTGTTACGAAAGCTAATAGAAAAAAAAAGCATCTGAAACGTTACTTTCAAACTGACCGAAGGATGGTAATGATTAACCAGTAGTCATGGAAACGGGACTTGGCAGTGAAGTTTTGGCCGAGCTTGGCAACTCGACAACTTGAATTTTCCAACTGTATTGTACGTCTTTTTGGACGGTTGGGGGGAAAAGGTGGAGGTTCCCCCATCCCCGTGGTTGCTATGGTCCCGGTACGAATTAGTTATGTTAATATGTTAAAACTTCGAAACCCTAAACCAGTTCACATTATATGAACTGAAAATTATGTATCCCTATTGGATAAAGGGAAAATTATCATCTCCTACTGACCTGACGACAACCTTTAACCAGAAGGACACTTGAGTTGATCTGGTGGGGAAATGTATCCCTGAAATCACACTTCATACCAACACTCACGTCGTGCAGTGAAGCATCGCTTTCGAAAGACGTGCTTAAACTTCAACTTACACCATGGTGTGCCTGGGTTTAAATGTTATCCTTAGTCCCAGGCCTAACATGCTCATTAACCCGCGGATTATCGCTAAATCTGATTGGAAATCACCGATTTTTTTCAGCTTGGGACTAACTGCTCCGTATTAAGTTAGGCTGCAGCTTAGGGGCTCTACATTCCTTAGCCCTCAACTTGGTTCGCAGGGGAAATCCCCGGATATTGGTGATACCAAACTTACGCCCACGATTAATTGTAGACCTCAACTGGAAATCCCCACTAGTAAATTAATTATTTCACATAAACTAAATGTAAAGCTATGACAAATGTAATTCTTTGGTGAACAAAAAATAAAGACTGCACAATCCCGACCTAAGCAACACGTATTAATCACTTCAAAACATTACAGAGCGAGTGTTAATCTGGGAGCTCTCTGTATTTTGAAAACCCAGTGACCATAATCTTTTGATGCCAGAAAACAATATTATTGCAGAATACCAAGAATGCGAAGTCCAGTAATTCGCAATTTAGTCCCTAAGGGCAGCCCGTATTCATTAAGTTGCCAACTTGGGACCAATCACTTCCCCATCTGCATGGTGATTATTGGTCTTCCTTTTGTCAGTGATTTTAAGCTTGCTGACAATTTGAAGGACGGTTTCTTGGGTTTATGCATTTAAGCAGTGTTTTGTTTTCAATGTGCTTGATGTTTGACTAAAAGCTTTAGCTTGGTTTGTCGCCGGGCATAGTATACCTCGATGCGTCACATATTTGTTAACTCACTTGTTCACCTTTCCGGCTGTTTTTTTCTCACATAATATTTGTTTTTGCTTTTACTACACCCCTTGTCTTGACTGATAAGCATTGTTCGTATCTGCAATCACCTTGCCAATCAGTGTATCGTTTCTTTACAATGACGAGTTAGCATTTACTTGGGTACTACCTGAAAACTCGAGCATTCCGATACATTTTTCGGGCTTTTTCCTACACTTAATTAAATTTTTTTTCTATTAAAAGGAATGAAACAGCAGTGATGAAATAAACAAACTAACATCTGTCGCAGCCTCCGAAAATGCAGTGAAGGCCAGTGAAGGCTTTTCTTTTACGGGGTATTTTTGGTGCTTTTACTATTCCACTTGTCTTGAGTTATAGGCATTGTTGCAGCGGTAAACGGGGGAAAAAATCCACGGAAAAAAAAACCAGGAATAAAAAATCCAGAAGAAATACAATTCAACAAAAAAAAAAATCCAAAGGAAAAATAATCCACTGAAATAAAATCCAATATAATTTTTTTTTTCTTTTAGATTATATTATTACTTTTTAATGCAAAATAACTGAGAAATTATATCAGTGAAAAAGTGGGAAAAAATCAGTATTGCTAGAACAGCAAGACTGGCAAGGACCCACGGAGTCGCTCACTGCCAGCCTAAGGGCACGTTTACGCAACCACTCGCCTTTGCATTCTCGCAGCTAGAAGCTAGAAATCACCTCAAATTCCAACATGGCGGCGGTTCTATGTCTGCCGCCTCGCAACGAAAACAACAAATAACGTGAGCTCAGAAGCGTTTGGGAAAATTGTTTCGTCAGGAAGAATTCTTTATATTATTGGCACGGATTATACGACTGCAAGTATTTACTCAAACAATGTCGGATTTAGCTAATCCAGTTAGCGTTGTTACCATGGCAATGTCACCTTTGCGTAAACGCGCCCTAACAGTGGGACAACAATGAATATTTGCAGGTAAAAAGTAGGAGGGGAATGGTGCGATGAAAATTGTTTGGGGGAACGACTTTCATTGCGCTACGGCTAAGTACGGAAGTGTGGACGCGGTAAAATGCTAGAGTGAAATAATAGCTATGATATGATAAAATTGTGTCAGTTGTTGAAAGTTAATAAACCGAACATGCTTCCGTAAAAATTGCCAACAATGACTGCAACATGATGGCATCGTCCAACGTGATTACTGTTCGTGCATGGTATTGTTGGAGAGATACAATGTGCAACAGGCCGAGACTGTGCAACCGGTTTGTTTAAATGCATTTTCTACCTATCTACCACAGAATAAATCCAACTCCGTATCTTATTTTATATAATTTGCTCTTATCCCCTTCTCCGAATAAATCCAGCATTGTTTCTTATTTAATAACATTAATTTGCTCCTATCCCCATTCCCTCGAATAATTTTTGAATTTATTATTATTTTACATTATTTGCAGGCAACAATACAGAAAGTACTTGACTCAAGACCCAAACTTATACCGTTGCTTAAAGAAGTTGTAGAAAAAACTGATGCGTGGTCCCTCTTGAAGGGTTTCTTTAAAGAAGACATTCAAATATATGAGAAAGCATACTATAAGGGTTACAAGGACGTAAGTGTGAATGATTGATTATTGTATGGTACGAGCTGGTAAGTTGCTATCGTGCAATGCAAATTTTTTTAAGCTAGTGTGCCATAAGATTTTATACGTTACCGGTGTCTTCTCAGCATTATTGTAAGAGAAAGTTATAAATTGTTCTAAAATTCTATTTTGGAACTCACAAGAGAAAACAAGTAAAAAATTCCTAATAAACATGGGTCCAATTCTGCTTCGTTTTGGAATTAGACCTTGCCGAAGGTGACGAACTTTTGAAATTATTACAGTGGTGATAGACGGAATCACGAATTCCAAACATAATGAACACTGATTTATTAAATAAACAGTAATGATAATAAAACCTCTTTTGGAAAGACCTCCCTTCCAAAATACGCCGTTTAATTATTGTTTTTTTTAAGTGTTTTAAATCTCACAAAAATTTTTTTTTTTATCACAAAATTGTTTTTTCATCACCAAATGTTGTGTTTACAGATCGATCTTCATTATTATTATTGTTTTATTCATAATGTCAATTTTATTTGCATTTTGTGATTCCGTTCACCATAATTGTAATAAACCTCAAAAGTTGGTTACCTTAGGCAGGGTGTAATTCCAGAGCGAAGCAAATTTGGACCCACGCTTACGAAGATTTTTTTACTTGTTTTCATGGGAGAAATCAGCCCTGAAAAAAAACTGTTTGACACCGATTTCTGATGAAAACAATAAAAATACTGAAAGTAGAAAGTTGATGCTGATAAAAACATGTTGAATGTTGAATATCTGTCCGAACACAAATGACATCACGCCGGGTGGGGTGGGGGAATCACACAGTTTGCCAGTGTAAAAAGGCCCTAATTTTGTGATGTCACAGATAATCAGACTACCAACCGAGATATAAAGGGGGGTATCAGTTGTCTTCCGCCTTATCACAAACAAGGGAGTGAAGGGTGGTTGGGAGAGCGGGCGGTGTTTTCATGACTTCATTTTCTGTGGAGTTGCAATTTTCTAGGGAGCTGTAACATGGGGATGGCAGTAAAAAAGGGTAAATTTAGGGTGACGTCATTTGTGTACAGTCTCTTAAATGTTTATTTTTTTTGTTGTATTCAAATGCAAAGAAAAGTGTTTTTTCCCCCTTTACTAAACGTTATAACATTCTGGAAGGGAGGTCTTTCAAGAGAGTTTTTATTATATTTAATAAATCAGTGGTCATTATGTTTGGAAATCGTGATTCCGTCTACCACGACTGAAATAATGTCGAA
>JAHWFP010185860.1:11937-24628 GCA_023313725.1 Lithobius niger | reverse complement strand
CGTCGAAAAGATGGGATAGAACTAGCATTTACAGTTTCCCCACGAAGAGCATTCCAGACAGGAACCACTCGTACAGAAAAAAATGCCTATGGCAATCTGTGCGACACGCTGGAAAAGCCAATTTCCAATTATGTCCTCTAGTTACATTTAAGCCAGGGGCAAAATCAAAAAACTGAAGATAACAACATCGATGAGGTTATGCAAAATTCGAAATACCAAAACAAGATCGAACCTCAATCTGCGCAACTCCAATAACTCAAGACCCAGCCTCTCGAGGCGCATCTCATAAGGAAAGTCTCGTAAACCTGGGAGGGACTTAATGAAGCGTCTCTGAACAGCTTCCACAGCATCGATGTCCTGCAATAAATATGGCGACCAAACAGGGGTAGCGTACTCCAAGACTGGCCGCACAAAAACCTTAAATGCCCACGCCAAAGTCGTACAACTGCCAGAAGTGAAGCACCTTTTAATTAAAGCAGATCGGCGATAAGCCGAGGTGCATACCTTTTGGCAATGGACTGAGGATTTTAAGTTTCCAGAGAACCAAACTCCCAAGTCACGCACTTCCTCAACTTGGGGAAGAGGCATCTGTTTAAGTATGTAATGGGCGCAAGGATTATGTTTCCGACATGGAAAGAATGGCATGGTGAAATTGCGATGGGGAGCTGCCAGCAGTCTGACCATTCACCAACATATCGGATCTGTGAGTCAAGATCCTGGGATTTACTCCCAGTCAGGTTCTCTCCACCGACCTTTAGGTCATCAGCGAATTTGAAACCAAAAATATTTGGGTTATCAAAAATTAAATCGTTATTGTAGATCACAAACAGGAGAGGCCCCAGAACCGAACCCTGGGGAACTCCACATGGAATAGGAATCCAAGAAGAGAAACAGTTGTCAATTTGTACCCGTTGGGACCTGTTTCGAAGGAAGGCTGAAATCCAGTCTTTAATCTTACCAGAAATGCCACAACAGTCAATCTTGAAGAGAAGCTTACTGTGGATAACTGATTCGAAGGCTTTTTTAAAATCGAAATAAATTGTATCCGAAGGAATACCAATATCGAGGGTACTCGTCCAGCGATCAGTACCAAAAGTAATTGATAAGTTGAAGATCTACCCGGGAGGAACCCAAATTGGTCCTGCCGAATAATGGAATGTTTCTTTAGGAAGGAGACCAGCTTATCGCGAATAACCATTTCCATGAGTTTACAAGTGACACAAGTAAGGGCAATTGGTCTGTAATTTGATGGATCAGAGGGAGAGCCCTTCTTGAAGACAGGAACCACATTAGCATGGCTCCAGGCAGGTGGAACATGACCCTGATCAAAATTAAGTTCAAAAAGTCTAGAAAGCGGGTAACAAACTTCATTAGAAATCATCTTCATTAGGAAAGCTGAGAAACCGTCAGGCCCACAAGATTTACTTGGTTTGATCTTTGCTAAAGCTGCTAGAACGGTACTGCATGAAAAATCGACTCGAGTGCACAAAGACTCGCAATTCAATGGAAAATTGGCTGTAGTGCTTATAACTCCATTATCTATGACAATATTTGAAGCAAAGGTAGAACTAAGGGCCTCAGCTTTTTCTGTATTCTCAGAGACGTAACTTATTTACAAAAAGAGGAGGAAGGGCTCTGGAAGCATTCGTTTTTCTATGATAGTATTTAAAAAGTGATGACAAATTGCCGTCACGAATCACAGATGATTCACTCTCACGGTGCCAAGTCTCAGTGGCATCTGAATACTGTTTCCGTGCCGAGTTATAATTTGATAATGTAACAGGGCTGGGATTTCGTCGATTGGTTCTCCACAACTTAAGCTTTCTAATTCGTAATTTCTCAATCCGCCGAGGAAAACAAAAATGGCTGTTAGCTGCAGTCAAGGAGTAATTTCTATTCGAGGCAATCTGCCCTCGCAAAATACTATGGAAACAGTTCCAAGCTTGTTCAATTTGCCGATGTGGTACAAAAATAAGACTATCCCAATCCACCACTGAAAGGGAGGATTTAAGTCTAACAAAGTCAATAGTTCCCATCTTATCAGCTGACGCCTGCGCACTGCCTCTCGACTGGGCCACCCCTTCGAAATTCACCGGGAACGTCACAATACAATGATCACTGTTACCAAAATGTGCACCTACGCAGACAACGAACACTAGACGTTCATCATCGGTAAAAATCAGGTCCAAAATATTTGTGCCCCTCGTTGGTCTGTCGAGAGGCCTGTCGTTGGTCTGTCGATATAATGGGGTTGAATAAATTTTCGTTCATACGAACATAATCGGGTCTTCCTACGTGAATGACGACACTCAACCTTGCATATACGCTTTTTATCCGGGAGTGCCACCGGGTTATAAGATGATAATTTCCCCTTAAAATTTAATTTACCTTCCCGTAACTACCGACAAGATTCGTAATATTCGTATTTGGTTAACTTCTCAAAATAATGAAATGATAAATTTAAATGGGGAAACCCTTACCGTCAGACTTCATCTGAGGTTTAAAAAATAATTTTGTACGTATTAAAAAAAGAATGTTAGTATTCGAAAGAAAAAAAAATAATTGGAAAAGGATTCGTCGTAGATAATAATCAATTAAGGGTAAAAAACGCAGCATTCATCGAATATATAATGAGAGCGAGAAGATGAGTTTTACGGAACATTACCTCGATATAAACGAATCTTCTGTGAGCAAGATTCTTCTGTGGAGAGCTACGCATTTCACGAATATAATCCGTTAGTAGGAACCAATATAAACAACGTCAACTCGGAAATTAGAATCGTAATAGAAAACCAGGATTTGTTCCTACATATCGCGAGTAGTTATCTTCCGATTAAAGGCAGGTTACTGAATGCCGACGGTTCTAGTTTTGCCGATGCGGACGCAGTGTCTCTCATCAATAATGGTTCCATGTACCTGGTTTTCCAGCATTAAATATCACTTGGGGGATAAGCTAGTGGATGAGGTAAATTACCCTGGTTATGGGACTCTCATGAAAGATCTCCTTACGTACGGTTCGACTGATCAAGTGTCGTTGCTGGGGACTGCTGGGCGTTAGATGCGGCAGAATCTTCCGCGGCCAGTTTGAACGACAACATCGGATTCAAATTACGGCATTCCATCATCGTGAAGGAAACGACTCCTAAAGGAAGCTTCTCATTCGCCATTCCCTTAAGAGTCCGACCACTGAAAGAATGACTCGGCGTTCGTCGAATATCACGCGTTTTTGCCAGTAGTGTAGGTGCACCTTGCCAACAGCGAGTTCAATCGAGCCCAGACATGGCGTCGAATTCGACTTCGTTAGCGAAGCGCGGTAAAACTACACAGTCAAGCTCTGGAGATGTTTAAAACGTAGTCTAGTATTTCGAATCCTGGGTGAGTGAATTTGGAGAGTATAGAACTACCACGCAATCCAGAAAGTGTGCAGTGGCTGCTACTGGAGTGTTGTAACGTTTTGCTAAATTGCTACACGTCTCATGCAAGGCGCGTAAGCCTATACATTTTCCGAGCAAGTGATGTAGAGACGCCGGGGGAAAAAAAACGGCGGCGTCCATCACACATTTCGCAGCTCACTTTTTTCGACACGTTAATAAGACGTATTATTGTAGACATGCGTACAAATAAACAACTCCCTATTGTTAAGAAAGTGTCGGCAGAGCAAAGGAATGCTTGGGGTTTGCTGGAAAAAGGATAGCCGACTTGTTAGAAGTCTTAGTAAATAAATATAAAAATACATTGTGCTCTTATTTGTGGTATTTCCCAGCTGCTGATTACAATGTACTGTATTACAAACTAAATTGACAAATTGGCATGAGGATTGGTGGGGGGGGGAAGCGCAACCTAGCTTTCCATATTTTTATGGTAGTAATCGGCGCTATACAACAATTAAAAGTAAGAGGCGGTAATAAAGAAAACGCGGGATAACGATACACCGATTCCTTGTTTCGTGCTGCGAATCAAAATGTTTGTCAACAGAACAAATCATTGAAGAAGATACGTGCAATACTACAGAGTTAACGTTTGGATACAAGACATCTCACGAAATGATCGGGAGTGGACAAAACAGATGTTGATTTGCAGCTCCACTTTTTTCTTACGTAGGTAAACAAACGAGAGGTCAACGAGAGAGTTTGACAACTAACACTGTCAATGTATTTGTTTTCCCCATTTATCTAGGATTTACACACGTTTCAAGGTAACACGTGTAAATTTATTGTAAACTATTTTCAACTCGCCAGGCTTTTGTTATCGAAAGTAATAGAACACTGCAGAAATCACGGGAAGGCTACGGCCGACTTAACAGTTGCCGTACGCAGTCCAACAGTTTTTTGTGTTAGGGTTAGGTAGTATTCTTATTTTAGACACGTCGAGCTCGTTTTATTCTTCATTTGTCTTATTTTACTTTACCTTTATTTATTAAAAAATATTAAAGGGATTTAATTTAATATTTCACTATTATTTTGTTTGTTTGGTTAGGTATTTATTTATCTGGTAATCTTTATCCTCTGTGCTTGTTGTATCAGCAATTATATAAATCGCGTTACCATTGCTCACGATGATCGGTATTTCCATTATACTTAGAGTTGATGGTTGGAAATGTCTCTCAAGATCGAGATAAACTTGAAATCCTTTGTCTTTGGGTATACTTTCCGACAAATCAAAAAAATGAGTTATTAAACACCGAATCTTTATATCTGGAGGGTCTGAACTAGGTATATAGTCTCTGCTACTTCCTACATTCATTCCCAGGATATACCAACCGGATGTTGACAAGTAGTATTGGCGAGGATAGTTATTGTTACACGTAAAAAAGTGACCTTTAGGGTAAGGACTAGTTCCGCGAAAAGTAACTATACAGTCGATACGTGAATTTTTATATATCTTTCCATCACAAAACCGACGTTGTCAAAATGATTCTTGGCTTCCTCCGCATCTGGTGGGAGTTTTTTTTCTACATTTAAAGTAACCATTCGACTGTCGACGTAACCCTTAGTAGCCACGTCGTGTTCCGCAGTTGGAGGGAGCGTAAATTTGATTGTCTATTTTTTGCATCGAGTACCCCATCCTCGTCCTCATTCAGCGCCGTTTGAAGTTTGTCTATTTCATAGGCATCTCTAATAACCTCGAAGAAATAGTCTCTATTACAGCTTCCGAAGGGCTTTCAGGGCTCGCCAGATTACTAATTCGTTTATTTTTTGCGTCGAATATGTCGCGAGAGTCCATGATCAAGGCATTGTCAAGTTTGATTTCTAATTCGTTTATACAGAGAAGCTTTGCGTCGACGTATTCTTTATTCGCGGCATCCTTAGATTGTGTAGTTGATGCGAGATTCTTGATTCGTCTGTTGCGCATCGAGTACCAAACGCTCACCTTCATCCTCGTTCAAGCCAAGTGAAGTGTATCTATGCGGTACCCGTCTCTAATAGTCTCGAAGAGAAATTCTCTAGTAACAGCTTCCGAAGATTTTTCGGGGTTCATGAGGTTACCGATTCGTTTATTTTTTGTGTCGAATTTTTCGCGAAGAGTCCATAATTAAGGCATTGTTAATTTGGTTTCTAATTCGTTTATGACGAGAAGCTTCGCGTCGACGTATTCTTTATTTGCGACATCCTTAGATTGTGTGGGGGATGCGAGGTCCTTGACTCGTTTATTTTTTGCATCGAGCAGTCCATCGGGACCTTCCTTCAAAGCGTAACAGAGTTTGGTTTCCACTTCGTTTATGACGAGAAGCTTTGCGTCGACGTATTGTGCGGGAGCTGCCAGATCCTTGATTCGTCTATCTTTCGCGTCGAGTTGACCATCGGCATTTTCCTGCAACGTAGTTTTCAATTTTTTTTTTACATCTGTCAACTGAGAATAAGTCACCGCATATTCGGGATCTACACCAGCAGCTAGATTAGTTAAGCGATTCATTCGCATGTCCGATACAGTTTTTGAATCGACGTAATCCTTAGTCGCTGCATCCTTAGATTGCGAGGGAGTTGAGATCTTTAATATGTTTCTTTTTATCGTTAAAATGTCTATCCGCATCTTATTCAATCCTACGTCGGCTTTAAATTTTTTTACTTCGTTTTCTAATTCGGTATATTGGGAATAAATTACGACATCTTCAGGTTCTGTAGCAGCTCCGACTTTAGTCAGTCGCTTATTCTGCGTGTCGTAATCATGGTTTAGGTCTAATATAGATCCTATACCCGGAACCCCTTTCACATCTCTTTGCGTTCGTTTCAAAGACTGTATAAATTTATTAACCGGCATTTTGACGATTCTTTTTTTTATATATAAACAAAAGGAAAATGTCTCATTCTACGTGGTACGGAAATCTTTTGAGTCTGTTGCAATCAAATTCTCTAGAAGTTAAGACGGAAAATGCGACGAATTTAAAAAATGGAGTAAAGTACGTCTTATCTCCTTCCATAGAATTCGAGGATTTAAAAGGAATAGGTTCTCCTATTTTGAACAAAGATTCCAGGTGTAAGGCATGCATTTCTCCGTCGACCCCCGAATATCAAACCGCGATGAAAAATCTTAAACGATACATCTGCGAAAAATTAGAAATTGAAACCGACGAGCAGAAACCCGTTTTTCTCTGACGATGTTCAGTTACCCAAATTACTTGCACCCAGCTTACACCTGCTACCCATTTTGTCCAAGGCAGACGGTGAGTCGGATAAGCCGCTACGTCTCAGAACGTGGGTGTACAACAATATCTACAAAACTAAAGGAAAACTGAACAAAAACATTGTAGAAAAACCGCGGTTTAACTTGGCTCCGTGCGGAAGGATGTCCTTGTCGGAAGTTAGTGGTAAAATTAACTCCGTGTACATCAGCAACGATGCTCCCAGAACCGTAAAACTTTGGTGTAAAGTAGATTAAGGAGTAGTCAAATCTTTATACATTTCATGAAAAGTTTTCTGATAAAAAGACTTTATGAGTTTGATTTCTGAATAAGAAAAAACGATGGATATTCAAAATTACGATTTCTTCGTGCCGATCAAGAAACCCAAAAATCATCCATTTCTTCCTTCAAACATCAGATGCCTGATTATAGGTCGGGCAAACTGCGGAAAGACGAACTTACTGTTTAATTTTATCTGTAACGAAGGATGGTTGGATTACGACAGATTATACGTGTACAGCATAACTGTGTCAAGCGAAATTCCGAGCTTTACATTCTATATTTTCCAAAATTGAGGGAACCGTAGGGCAAGTTTTACAACTCTCAAAACGATTTATCTCCTCCCGAGGAGTTGGACACAAAGTTTCGTAATCTCGTGGTTTTTTACGATGTTCTTTTAAACAAACAAAAAACATAGAACGTTACTTCGCTCAAGGCCGTCATTCCAATGCCGACGTTTTTTATTGCAGTCAGTCTTACACCAGAATCCCAAACAAGTGGTACGAGATAACGCCAATTTATTAATCATATTTCCCGTGAACGATTTAAACCTGAAACATTTGTACGAAAATCACGTCGGTCCTGACATGGAATTTCCGGAGTTTAAAACGTTGTTTAGAACGTGTTGGGACGATCCGTACGGGTTTTTATGGATCGACAAAACGTTAAATGAGGGACATTAGAAATTTATGTTTTCGTTCGATGACAAACTAAAGAAAAAAAGGTAACATGGAAATGAAACGTGAAATAGTAAATCTCAAAAAACGTTTATAGGAAAAATTTTTGAATCAACGTTTGGACGAACGAGATCAAGAAGAATCTTTACAAGAATTTTTTAAACCCGTCGTTAGTACTTTGAAAGCTACCGTTGTTTATCCACCACCACCCGTACGAGTCCTGCGCTTGCCGGTTTTCCAACGAGAAAACCACTAAAACGTATACGAATTATTACTCCCGTAAAAAAAATTTATAAATCCGAGGATGAAGATGATGAAGAGTGGGAAACCACGCGGAACGAGACGGAGAAGTTTGAATCGCCAAAACCTTCCGTCGAGAAATTCAACTCCGATAGCGCGAGATCCCAATCGTTCCGAATACTCGACTCCAGCTACGCGAACTGAATACACATCTATCAGTACGGGTTTGAAAGTCACCCCCACACTTTCGGCAATACAAAACAGACGCGTGTCGACGCCTCCAGAACTTCCAAATTTCCCAACCCTTAGATCTTTGGATAGTCTGTTACCTGGCCAAGTCATAGGCCAAACGGCGAAATATTTTCTGATGAAATATTTCCAAAATCCCAAAGAGACCGATCCTGTCTTCGGACTGCAATAAGACATGAAAACTGGAGAAATGAGTATCGCTAATAAACCCGTAAAAATATTCGAGAACGACATAGTGGTTGGTGGTAATCAGTACACGGAAAGATGAGGACTTTGGAGTTTGCTGGTTTTTAAGGATTTGAAGGAACCGTCGTACGCTCCCGAAGTCAAGGCGAGTTACACTTCTCTTTAAAAAACGCATGCTATCCACCAAAACAACGATCCGGGCACTCGAAAACCCAAGTCAAATCGTAGTGCCAAGTACGTCTCTATAATCAGTCCTATCTGGGAGGATATGAAAACGAAGAAAAAGGGAACTGGTATGGTAAAAAAAACTGGGAGCAGTGTAGATTACAGGTACTACGACGATCCTATAGATCTGGTCGAAAGACAGGCTTTTGTACGGTCAACCCAAGCGGGTCACGATGGTCACAGGGACGAAATGATAGAAATTTTATCGGAATTGGAACAACGAAGGGTCATCACCACTAGAGAAAAAAAGAACGTTTATCAGAATTTAGGTTTACGATAAAAAAATTTTGTATAATAAAAAAGGAGGCCAAGATGAAGTATTGCGTGAAATGTAAACGATCCACACCCAACCGGCCCGAACCTCCTACTATTATTACATCGAAAAATAACAGAAGCATGGAAGTCTACTTTTGCGAAGTGTGCGGAACGAAAAGAGCTTCCTTCATCAAGTCTGGGAAAGATATCGTAAATAAAATCTTAGACCATTTACCGGTAGAAATACATTTACCCAGATATCAACACTGCGGACCAGGAACAAAACTTAATCACATCGCCTACTCAATAAGTTCAAATTTAAACGAACGGCACGTTGCCAATGAAATTCTTATATCGAAAGCTCGAAAAGTACGTAGGATCCTTCGACCTCTTGGAGAGAAAAATTAGCCGCTGCGATCGTTAAAAAAATCATGGGGACATAGCTTAAGTTCGGAATAGGAAGAAAAAATAAAAACGATATGGATCAACTCGTAAACGAGCTCCACAAACCGACGCGGAAACATTTTCCGAGGCAGAAAGTGATTGTGCGGAGTCTGAATGATCTATGGCAAGCGGACTTGGTGGAAATACCTTACTCTCACGTTAATAAAGGATTTAATTACCTACTGACTTGCATTAACGTCATGTCCAAGTTTTCTTGGGCCACTCCCATTAAATCAAAATCCAGTGTAGTTGTTACGGAAGCTTTAAAGAAGATTCTCGAAGGAACGACACCCCCTAAAAATTTACAAGTCGATTTAGGTAGTGAATTCTACAATAAAAATTTTAAAGCGCTCCTTAAGCGTCACAACATCAACCTGTACTCTACCCACTCTGAGAAGAGCAGCGAGCGTTGTAGAACGTTTCAACAGAACGCTGAAAACTCGCATGTGGAAACAATTCACCAAGCAGGTGAACTGTCAATGGGTACACATTATTGATGAGTTAGTTTCACGGTACAATGACACGGTTCACTCCACAAATAAATTAAAACCGAGGTCAGTAACCAAATGTCACGAATCGTCACTAAAAATTAAACCGAAACAATCGTTGAAAAAACCCAAATTTGTCGTAGGAAATAAAGTCAGAATTTCTAAAGTTAAGAAAATTTTTGATAAAGGGTATTTACAAAATTTTACTAACGAAGTTTTCACGATCCGTAAAGTACAAAAAACCGAACCCGTTACTTATCTATTAAAAGACGAATTGAACGAACCGGTGCTCGGAGTTTCTACGAACAAGAAATTCAAAAAATTTATTTTTAGTGGAGAAAGTATTAAGACGAAAGAAAGATACAGATGGGAAAATGATCTATTTCGTTAAGTGGAAGGGCTATGATTCAAAATTTAATAGTTGGACGGATAATACTGGCAGTTTACCTCTTAAGCACTCGAACTTCTAATATTATCGATCTAAAATGAACTCGTAAACGGTTCAAGACATTTTTTTCCCATCCTTCCAACTTTAGTTCCTCAATATTTCTTTTAAAAAAATATAAAAATTTAAAGTTGTACCGTACATTTTCATTCCTCGTTATTTAAAAAAAGGATTTCTCGTTTCAGAAATGGAAATTAAAACCGTTTTCACCTGCATTTATTGCCGAGAAACCTTCCATACACAGAATCTGCTGCGAAACCATCTACGTTCGAATCACCCCTCTGACTGGGAAGAATGCGCTTGATTCGTAGACCATCTACCCGATTATTTCAACAATCACCGCCTTTCACGAATGCATGGTCACCTAAGATACGAAATCCACTGTCGGAAGAATTCGGTGATCCACTTTGCTTCTTCCTGTCTGCACGCATGGCTTTGAAAAACCTGCTAGTAATTTGTCTGGAACAGATGGTTAATTGTAAGGTGCAGCTTTGTTTGGAAATCGAATTTTTTAGAAACGAGACATTATCGGAGACTGGTGTTTAGTCCAGATATTCGGAATTATACAACCCGAATGACATTCCCGCTGTATTGGACGAAGCATTCTGTAAAATTCAAGACTCCATCGACGTTTATGGTAGGGAAGGAAGTGGTTGGGCTATAAAATTAATCACCAACTTGATCATCAGAGTAGCGGAGTATCGACCGATGCAAGCTTCGTCGTATATTCCACTCCCTAGAAAACTCGAAGCCAAGGTGCATTCGGTGGTAAACGTTTAAAATCTAAACGATTCAAAATGTTTTCTATACTCTACACTATCGTTGGGTTTGGGGTTAGACAGCACTAACCCCGAAGATTACGAAGGGATCGAAGACATGCTCGACACTAGCTCTCTTACCCAACCAAGTTCGAGGAAATTGAAAAGTTTTAAAAGCTGAACAATCTTTCGATCAATATAGGTTTTAACCATGACGAGGGATTGTACCCGCTCAGAGTTTCCAAGAACTACGACGGATTACCCATCGACCTTCTCTCGTTGAGTGACGCGGACAACATCTATTACTGCGGCATTATGGACATCGCTACATTTTTACGATATCGAGGCTCGGGGACTAACGCCAAATACTATTGCCGAAACTGTTTCGCAGGATTTGGAATGGATGCTTTTAGTTCACCGAAACGAATGTGTCAAAATCAATCCTGCGCAAGCTCTCCGATTTAAAGCTGAAGGAGACAACTTTCTCGAGTTTCGGCATTTTAACCGTCAAAACCCCTTTCCTCTTCTACTCCTACCCATCCACACCGCTCACCGACCATCGACGAGCTCGACCACCCGAATTCATCGATACGCGCCTTGCAGCTTCGGTTACATCGTGATCGGTCAGAACGGGGAGATCGTTCAACAAGATTACTTCTTGGGAAAAGATGCGGTGGAAATTTTTTATAAACGCGTGAAGAAGCGTGACATTATAACGAGTTGTTGAAAAGGATACTACCCCTCAATCTTTCTCCAGCCGAACAGGTCAGTTACGAAGAAGCCAAACTCTGTCACTTGCGGAAAACCCTTCCCTTTTTTGGTTTCGAAAGGTGACCCCAACACTAAAGTTAGGGATCACTGTCATATTAGCAGAAAATATAGAGGACCGGCTCACTCGAAATGTAATCTCAACGCTCGAGAAAAAAGAACCACCCCAGTCGTATTCCACGGTCTAGAAGGGTATGACATGCATCTTCTCGTACCCGCAGTGCACATGTTTAAGGGTCAGGTAGATGTTATCGGTCGGAATGCCGAGCGTTTTCAAAGTATGACGATCAAGAGGTTAAACAGCGGGATAAGCCTTCGATTCATAGACAGCGTGAATTTCCTTAAAGCTTCGCTGGATACTTTGGTCAAACACCGCAAGAGCTTCCCAATTCTCGAGGCGGCTTTGGACTCTGGTTGAAAATCCTCTTGGTTCGTCGAAGAAACCGCGCGAGAGAGCATTGTAGATCTGCTGACCCGGAAAGGCGTTTACCCCTACGAGTACGTTACCAACATGTCGGTGTTCGAAAAAGAAGTGCTGCCCTCTCGGAAATGCTTTTTCTCTCAACTAAAGGACGAAGAGTTGGCGGGTGAGGAGTACGAGAGAGTACTCAACCTGTGGCTCAAGATGAAAGTAAAAAAATTCGGCACCTATCACGAAATCTACCAGATGACCGATGTTTTCCTACTCGCGGACATCTTCGAAGATTTCAGGAAAATATGCCTCGCCAACAACAAGTTGGATCCCTGTTACTAAATCTCTACTCCGAGATATAGTTGGGCGGCACTGTTGAGAATGCAGGAATCCAAGTTGGAGTTGTTTTTACACTCGGGAAAACACAACATGATAACATCCAGGATCAGAGGCGGCGTGTCGTTTATTTGCAAGGGATATTCGAAGGCGAACAACAAACATTTGGCCAATTTCAATCCAGGCAAATCCTCCATTTACATAATTTACTTGGATATGAATATTTTGTATGGTTTCGCTATGAGAGCTCGTCTCCCATACAACGGATTCCGCTACTTGACCAAGGAAGAAATTCGGACCTTGGATGTTG
>JAHWFP010185860.1:0-10486 GCA_023313725.1 Lithobius niger | reverse complement strand
AGGCTCAAGAACGAGAGACTGAGGAGGAAAAGAAAGCTAGATTGGAGAAAAAAGCTGCTAGTATGAGGAAAAGCCGCATGCTTAAGAACTGCTAGACCGTCGATAGCATCGGAGATGGTCCTTCCCTTTCCTTCCCATCCCCTTTTCCCTTCCCAATCCCACCCCCATCCCACTCCCCAATTGAATATGCGAGTTAAAAAAAAACACAGAGTAACACATTAAAAAAAGCTAAAAACTCGTTTTTTTTTTGGAGTTCAATTGGGGAAACCAATAGCAGTATAAAGGCACTGTGACGTCATAAGCACGGGTCACGGAGGTAGCAAAAGGATGCAAAAAAGTAGCAAAAGGTACCATCCTCCAGATTGATGAAAACTAAAAAAAGTGGACGTCACTTCCTACCCTCCTCCAAATTGACGGAAAAAAAAGTAGCAAAAGGCACCATCCTTCAGATTGAGAAAAAAAAGGTAACAGAAGGCACTTTTTCCACCCCCTCCAGATAGATGAAAACGAAAAAAAAGTAGCAAAAGACACTTTTCCACTATCCTCCAGATCGATGAAAACCGGAAGTGACGTCATTACTCCCACTTTGATCACATGACTGGAAGTGACGTCATTAGGCTCACGTCATCATGGAGGTAGCAAAAGGATGCAAAAAAGTATCAAAAGGCACTTTCCCACCATCCTCCAGATGATGAAAACTAAAAAAAGTGGACGTCCCTCCAATTGACGGAAAAAAAGTAGCAAAGACACTTTTTCACCATCCTACAAATTGAGAACGAAAAAAAAGGTAGCAAAACACACCCCTTCCACATTGATGAACCCCCACTTTTCATCACCTGACCGGAAGTGACGCCCTAACTTTGATCACATGACCGAAGTGGGGGTAATGACGTCACTTCCAGTTGTGGGTGGAGGGGTGGATGGATGGATGTACAACACAATCGTATTCTTACTCTACTAAAATGACCTAGGCAAAAAAAATTAACATGGGTGGGAAAAAATAAAACAAAATGGGTGAGGCAAAAGCAATGAAAATGTAAGGTGCAAAAGAACTGAAAATGTAAGGTGCAACAGAAATGAAAATGGTCGAGATAAAAAGAAATTAACATGGGTGGGGCAAAAGAAATCAAAACGGGTGGGGCAAAGCAATGAAAATGTAAGGTGCAAAAGCAATGAAAATGAAGGAGGCAAAAGCATGAAAATGGTCGAGGTAAAAGAAATTAACATGGGTGGGGCAAGATAAATTAACATGGGTGGGGCAAAAGAAATGAAAATGTAAGGTGCAAAAGCAATGAAAATGTAAGGTGCAAAAGAACTGAAAATGGTTGAGATAAAAGAAATTAACATGGGTGGGGCAAAAGCAATGAAAATGTAAGGTGCAAAAGCAATGAAAATGTAAGGTGCAACAGAAGTGAAAATGTAAGGTGCAACAGAAGTGAAAATGTAAGGTGCAACAGAAGTAAAAATGTAAGGTGCAACAGAAGTGAAAATGTAAGGTGCAACAGAAGTGAAAATGTAAGGTGCAACAGAAGTGAAAATGTAAGGTGCAACAGAAATGAAAATGAATGGGACAAAAGAAAGGATAAAGGGGGGAGGAGCGAATGAAATAAACTGTGGGAGGAGCAAAGTAGATTAAAATACATTAATTGTACATTTTAATCTACTTTGCTCCTCTCCCAGTTTATTTCATTCGTTCCTCCCAATATCCTTTCTTTTGTCCCATCCATTTTGGGACAAACAAAAACCCCCTTCCCCCTTCCTTACCCTTTTGAACTAAAATGTCTGACTGCCTGAGTGGGAATTGAACAATAGACGTTTGTGATCAAAGGCCGAAGCCCTACCGCTATGCCATACTGACATGGCCTAAATACTGACGCAAGTATTTATTTGTCACTAAATGAGCAGATCTGTCTTTCTTTCCTTAAAGCTTACACATTTTCAGTTCAGTAGCGCTTAGAGATGTCTTGCGAGGGTTTATATTTTTTTTGTTTGGGGGGGGGGGAAGAATCGTGATGGATGTGGCCTATCGGAATGAAATGAGAGTTGGCAAGCTACGTATTGCAAAGAAAAAAATCGTGTGGTCGGATTAAAGAAAATACCACACGCTCCTTCAGGAGCTATGGGATCTGTTTTGGCGTATGCTTTCTTTCGGCCCAGCCGTGATCAGTGGTTCCTGATCAAATCCTCTTTAGCCCCTCACTTTACTTTAATTTTTCTTCTAAAAAAAAAAAATCGAAAATTGCGTAGGTGAATATCTTAAAGTGTCATTTTCTAGAAAAGCAATGAAAAGCAAGATTAGTAAGGGAACCGAAGCACAGTGAGCAAAGCACAGCCGAGTGGACAGCGGTCGCTGCATCAAAGCTAACATGATTCGAGATGCACCGTGGTTCTCGATGGCTAAGGGTTAGTGAATTTATTCTATTTTTTTCTGTGCTAAGCACGATTGCTAAAACTGTTGTATGCCTTCCCCACACCTTCCTCGTAGCCTAAAAAATGTTGTAAAGCAATGCTTGCGAAGTGGATTCTTCTTTGGGCAGGATACAACAAGCCCATGGGTAAGAAGTTACAGCCACACAAATAAAAACACACCATAATCTGAAAGCATCAATTTATACTAACTGTAGGCCTGCACACTTTAAGTAAAATAACTTGGGCTATTTTGAGGGTTGACTTCGGAATTTTTCGGAAAGTGAACCTTATTGAGACTGACGTATTGACATAATTTTCTTCTTTCAACTGGCATCGTCCCTACACTGACATATTCCAGCGATTTACCCAAAAGATGTACATTAGGCTAGTTGGCTGGGCCGAGCACTGGAGCGTGTCGCTGGTACGAGTGTACTCGCATGCGAATTGCTGTTTACACTAGCTTCTTATTCGGTCCACTACACATTTCGACTTTGTAGCTTTCACAATTTACGCCAAATGGTGCAGCCACCTTGTAACTCGCCCCGCTGACTCGCATCAAAATATTAAACTTGTGGTAGTCAACTTCTGTACAAGTAGCGAGTCAACTACACTCACACGGTCGAGTAGAGTAGAGATTCACATGAGGAAAGTAAAGGGCGACTACCAAGTCAACTTGACTAGCACATTACTCGGCCCAGTCAACTAGCCTAAAGGCGGGGTGTATACTAGGCTAGTTGAATGGGCTGAGTAATGCTACTTGCCCTCTACTCACCCTGTGGAGTAGAGGTTTACATTGGGAGAGTATTGGGGGAGTAAAGGACGAGTAGCAAGTCAACTCGACTCGCATATTATTCGGTTCAGTTAACTGGCCGACTGGACACCGGGCTTATGTACATCCGCCTTGGCCCAGTCAACTAGCCTAACGTACATCCGCCTTAAAGGCGGATGGTTCATTGGGCTACTTGACTGGGCAGTGTAATGTGCCAGTCGAGCTGACTTGCTACTCGCCTTTTATTCGCATTATAGAGTAGAGGTTTACATTGGGAGAGTTAAAGGCGACTATCAAGTCAACTCGAGCCAGTCAACTAGCCTAATGCACATCCGCACGACGCACGATGTGCCATGAACTTAAAATACTAGGCATATAATTGACTTCCGTAGCTCACAATTACGCGGCCGAGCAAGAGCTGCTACAATACATCAGTTTATTTTCTGTATTCACTCCAATACGGATCTTTAGGAAAGCGTCTGGGTAACTTTGCACCCACGAGCTAGTTATGCTGAAGAAATGATAAACAAAGCGACCCTGATGTTTCAAATGGTGTGAAATTGGCTTTAAGTGTGTTTTTTTTATATTGCTGCAACCCTCAAACGTAAAAAAAAACTGCGGTATAATATGGAAAATTGCTGTGGTATTTACGTAGTGCTTTGTTTGGGATGTGATCCTGTCTCAAACAGATGAACATATAGAGAGAAACGGAAAATCTAATTTAGTAATTTCAGTTTCGAATATTTGACTTCCCTTCTCGGCCAATGTAAGAATTTCTTCTTAAATTTATTTAGTAAAATACTCACATCTTTAGCTTAGTCTTTTTCAAGTCTTTGAAAGCGTCTTCCAATGCTTCTTCCGTTTCTTGGCTTTTCTCAATAAGACGTAGATTATTTTCCTCTAATTCTGCAAAAATGGTCGGCAGTTGCCTCGGATCTGTAAAATACAGGTCAACCTAAAATAAAGAAAATGTAAAAAAAAAGCTGTTAAAAACATATAAACAAAGTGTGGGCACACAGCGACAAAAGAGTACTCTGAAAGATGTAAACAGGGACGATTTTACGTAAGGGTAAAGGGTGGGGAGGGGCACGCATCCAGTGTTAGATCATTAGAAAATTTGTTTCTCCAAAACTACCTGGTCATGAAGTCTTGCTGAATTTTTTTGCGTATTATTAGGTGAAGGGCTTTATATATTGTAAAGAGCAGGATCAATCCGTCAGTTTGCCCAACCGATACCAGGCTCTCCTTCGACATGACACTGAACACACATTCGGACTGGCCACCTTGAAACTACTATTATTCAAGGCATAGTAATTCAATTAAGTATTAAAAAACAGAAAAATATTAAGGACAAAATCTGAAGAGAACGATGCTGTAATGGCATTACGAAAAACACTTTCGAGAACTTTCACAAAATTTTGGCCGATTTAAGACTAACGCCATGTTATACCTTTTTCGTGCGTTTTTTTCGAGATAGCGAAAAAACTGGATGAAACATTAAACTGATGTATCCTTTTGCGAAGCCGACTTTTAATTCATTTCTTTCTTCCTTTTTTCTCAAAACTAGTAGTGCTTTTTGTGCTCAGGGTGCACAGATAGAAAAAACCGGTATAGTTCTGATTGGTCAGGGCTTTAGTACGTTTAAAGTTCCCGCGCGAAGAACAGTCCCCACAGATCTGCATGTTCAGCTTCCAAAATAAACTGTAAACCGCATTTATTTACGATGCAGTTGATCAGTGCTATGAGAATTTAGTATACCACGAGTTTAAGATGCAGATTCAGAATTTCAGATTGGCATAGTTTACAATACCATTAAACGTACGATACTTGTAATTATCAGATGGAAAACATATGGTATAAATACTTACTAGACGTCATACTTTTAGTTGCCAACTTTATGATTTGTCAGATCGCAATGAGCCATGGAACTAGCAAAAATGCAAAAATGTAAGATCCCCTACCTATTATTAAGTTAGAAAACGTTGATAATATTTTAAGATGGCAATTTATGAATCAGACACAGATGCATTTTTCCAGTTGTGTGCTCGATGTACTGTTCATTCCGGCAGCATGCCTTCGATCATACGAAACCGAGTTTCTCAGCGCTTGACGTACCAACAGAACAAAACCATGCAGCTGATGAGGTCAAACTAATTTCATCGATGACGCTATTCGTAGAGGGTAGGTTTTTTTTGAGGGGGGGGGGATTTAAAAAGGCTTATAGTGATATTTAAAATATTTGTTACTTCTTACGTTGGAGATTAGAAGCCTAACAAACAATTGTGAATGTTTTTTTCTGAATAGTCTTATCGTTTTAAAAATAAAAACTTGTGCGTCAAGTATGAAACACTATATGCCGTTTTCCCTCAATAGTCAGGTGGCACAGCCAAAGAATCGTTCACTTTTTATAAAAGCATGAAAATCAGTTTGATGACCTACAAGCCTGTAAGATCTATTAATAACCCGAATGAACATGTTTAGGATATTCTAAAAGGTTGGCATGTATTCTTTCCAACACTACTAGCTAAAATGATTAGCTTAGCTAGGGACCGTCCTACTCCCATATAAAGGTGAAGAGGTAATGGCATAGCATTGAAAGTGTATGGTGATTTTGGAATTCAAAGTGCTCTTACGAGCTCTCTAATAGCCCGAAATGTATATGCTTAGGATGTTCTGAAAGATGGGAATTGATTCTTTCCATCCACCCTAACCGAACTTATTCCAACTTATATAGGGACGGTCCTACACCCGTTTAAAAGAGAAACTAATGGTATAGCAGCTATTTTTGATTTGAAAGTGCCGTTGTAATACTCACATTTGTTTGTGTATCTTAAGCTAACCAATTTTGGTTAAGATTGATGGAAAGAACAGATCCCCATTTTACAGAATATCCTAAGCATTCCATTTCGGGTTATTAAAGAACTTGCAAGAGCATTTTGAATTCGAAAATTACTCTATGCTTTTGCCTCTAGGCCATTGCCTCTTCATCTTTAAATGAGCGTAGGATGGCCCCTAGCTAAGTTAGCCAATTTCGGTTAGGATTGACGGAAATACTAGATTCCTATCTGTCAGAATATCCTAAGCATGTCTTTGGGCAATAGAGAGCTCACAATCACACTTTGAATTCGAAACTCACCAAACACTTTCGCTGCTATGCCGGTACCTCGTCATCTTTAAATGGGCGTAGTACGGTTCCATGCTAAGCTAAACAATTTCGATTAGGATTGGCGGAAATACTAGATTCCTATATTTCAGAATATCCTAAGCATGTCCATTTCGGGGCATTAAAGAGCTCACAGTAGCACTTTGAATTCGAATCTCACCATACTCTTGCCTCTATGCCGTTACCTCGTCACGTTTAAATGGGCGTAGGACGGGATTTTCGATTGGGATTAACGGAAAAAATAAATTCCGGACTTTCAGGATATCCTACGTGAGTCCATTTCTGGCTGTTAGAGAACTTCGTAAGAGCACTTTAAATTCGAAACTCGTCATACGCTTTCCCCGCTATGTCGTTGCCTCGTCACCTTTAAATGGGCCCAAGGTGGTCCCTTGCTAAGGTAAAGCATTTCGACTAGTGTTAGCGGAAATAAATTCTTATCTTTCAGAATATCTTAAGCATGTCCATTTAGGGCTATTAGAGAGCTCACAATAGCATTTTGCATTTGAAACTCACCATACACTTTCACCGCTATGCTGTTACCTCTTCACCTTTAAATGGGCGTACGGCGATCCTTTGCTAAGCTAAATAATTTCGATTAGGATTGACGGAAATAATAAATTCTAGCCTTTTGGAATATTCTAAGTATGTCCATTTCGGCTCCTAAGCCATTACCTCTTCTCCTTTAAATGGGAGTGGAACGATCCCTAGCTAAGCTACTTAATTTTGGTGACGAGTGATGTAAAGCAAAGATCCCCACCTTTCAGATATCCTAAGCATGTTCATTTTAGGCTATTAGAGGGCTCGCAAGTACACTTTGAATTCGAAAATCACTATAACAACCTATTGAAAAAAGGAGCATTCTCACGAATTAAGGCAAATATAGGCTATTTGAAATACGATTTTGGGGTTGTACGGTTTTTTTTTTACGTAAAAGATTTATATCACCTTTCCTGTCCAGAACTGTGTGCTGAACGATTTTGTTTGACATTATGCTTTTGATTTGTTGACTGTTAAGGAATTATAGCCCAACAAAAATTTCAACCACCATCTTGACCGCCACCTTGGATTTAAGGGCTCCCGGTTAAATTTCGAAGTGGCTCCATATCTAAAAGTGATCTTATAGCATGTACGTTCATCATGCCGATTTTCATGCTTTTATGAAAAAGTGAAGAATTCCTTGAATTTTACCATCTCTGCCGGCTAACTACAAGCCTTGACGCATTGTTGCAAATTTCGAAACCAAAAACTATTTTTATCAACTATATCAGGAAGTATACCGCCTGCAATTCAAGTTTCTGTAGTTGTCCTAAAATTTCAATGCAGGCAAATATATTTACAATTTGAACCATTTTCTTTTAAATGATGGAACATAAGCTTAATTGCTGTTCATCATGGTTTGAGTGGTTTGACTAAAAATAAGTCAATAAGTACAGAAATAATGAGGTGAGGAAACAACTCAGATCAGACATCAAGTACACTAAAAGTAATCAAAGGTAAACACAGCATTAAAATATGTATATTCAAATTAAGGAGAAAAAGAGAACCGTTGAACTTTGCTGAAAAAAAAACAGCAAGCACGTTACCAAGCAAGTTCGACTGCTTCCCTGCGAATACAGGGCGAACAGGCGATAATATTTTTGTTCTCTGGTAAAATATGACTATGTACTGGGTGCTGGTGCATCAAATTACTAGTTGCTAATTCTGGGTCTTTGCTGTCATTCAGTGCAAAACAGTAAAGAACCAGAATTAACCTAGTACTCCAGTAATATTGTAATACCAGCCCCCAGGTAACATCATATTTTACCAGAGAATAAGACTACAAACAAAAACGTCAAGTGTGCCGTACAAAAAGGTTATATGATATACAAGTTTCACGTTACTTCCCACACTGCTAGCATAGTCGAAGGAGAAACTAGTCTTACGTAGTCATAAATACAGTTGACTTACGTTTTAAACTGAATGCCTATAACTTCGATCCGTATCTTTCCTTTGCATTCAAATCACCCCTTCCCTAAGCCGTCGTCATGCCGGGCTATTGCGAGAAGGTTAGCAAGCCGACGAACGCAGCATCCTCTGAGCATTGCCATAGCTTGGTTTCGGAGACCTGTTAAAGGCTAAGCCTAACCATTGACACGCCACGTTTTTTTCGAGTTGATTCTAAATAGCTGTGGCAATAAATTCTTTTACGATATTCTCCATCAATTCTACAATGATTTCTAACTGCTGCCATTGTTCTTTCACGTCGAATTGGCCCACAAAGTTACCTCAAACCTCATCTAAACCATCACTTTGCTTTACTAAACTGTTTGGTATTGGACACACTTTACTAATTCCGATTCTTGTACTAAATACGTAAATTAAAATTCAGGATTTTTTTATGTGGTAAAACTTTCATTAAACTCCATTACAAATAATTTTAAATGTTAGCACTCATCAGTTCCGTCATCTTGCGGCAAGTGTAGCTAATATCAGTGGAGCAAAATCTGCTAAAAGGGGGAGCTACAAAGCGATGTCAGTAACGAAATTACAATCAAGAATGGTATACCAAGTTTATCAGTTGCTGATGTAAATCAAACAGTAGATATCGTAACAAAACTCGTTAACATTATTTCGATAAAATTCACTGCATATGTATTAATTCGAAAAAGCTAATGACAGAACATCCAGTCGCCTGTCCATCTGGAAGCTCTTCCAGTAGAACTATTGGATAGAGCCAATCTGTCCTTCTAGCAGAATGCTTGACAATAGCGTAGCTAGTCCTTCCTGCAAGACGCCACCAGTAGGAAAGTTCTGAATTTGTAAACGGGTAGCAATATAAACACAACGGCAATCCAATATGCCTTTATTAAATAAAACTATCACCATCGCAATAAAACAAACTGTATTTTTTAATGTTTCGTTTTGTGCTACACGCACAGCTATTCTTTTACTCAGCTTATTTTACCATCCATTTCACATTTGACCCGAATCCACGAACCACAAACACAAGTTCCAGAACACCTTGTACAGACAAAGTTCTTACTCCATGCATTTTTGGTGTCTGGCCCATCAAAATACGTTGCTTGCGCCAAAACACGGTCTCACTTTTTCATAGAACCCACCATCGATGCTATCGTATTACACATGCACAAGCAGATATCAACTTCTTCGAATCCTGCTATTAGTAAAACAAGCCTCATACCAAATGATTTTGTAATGTCCTACTGGTAAGACGGTATGTTCTTCCAGGAGGCGCTTGGACGTTTTATCATTAAGGCTGGCCGGACTACTCGCGTAAAAAAAATAATAAGCCAAGGTTTAAAGTTGCGGTGTACAGTCTGTTGAATGGAAACTTTGCAGTTTTTTATATCACAGACGTTCAATGGTTCCCAATTTACAAAAACCCGCCTCTTTCCAATTTTTCTAGTTTATTCGCTGTCCCCTCCCCACCCGCCGCATGAATTTTGGTTATATTTGCAAATTGGTGGCCTATATCTCGTTGTTTCCAAGTGCATATTTAAGGAGGCAGTCGAACTTTCTGGGTTTCCGATTTTGTGCTTGTATTTTTTCCCCGACAGCACATTGGTTCTTGTACTTAATCTTAATTTAATGTTTAATGAGTTTGTTTGAAACCAGAATGGTTAGTTTTAGTGTTCCCAGGGGAACATAAAGGAAAACATAAATCCCCGAAACGTGTAGTTATTTGTGGACTTACTAGCTTATTTTTAATCATATTTTCCACCAGTGCTTGTTTTTAGATGGTTGAGGAAAGGCGGAATTCAGTAGTGGCCTTATTTATCTGGTTGGCGACTAGAAAGAGAACCATTAAGTGCCGGTCATGGTAGTACAAAGACTACTAGTCTACTCCAGTGACTGCGGTATCTATTCCGGCAACCAATGATAAGAGTTTTCTTAGTTCGATAATCCGGATTATTCCTCTTCACTAGACCTCTTTATCCTTATAAAGTATATTAAGATGATAAAAGAAATTTACAAAAGAAATTTAGTGGGCGAATTAAACTATCTTTCTAATAAAGAAAATATTTGTGGTTACGTCCATCTTTAATGCTAAGCTAAACTTATCACGAGGCAGGGAAATCTTTACACTCTACGATGGGTACAACGTAAGCATTAACGGGAACATTTATCTCTTCTGCACAGGGAGC
>JAHWFP010185857.1:17388-40240 GCA_023313725.1 Lithobius niger | reverse complement strand
TCAGCTGTGTCTGTAAACTTATGGAACGGATGGTCAGTTGAGAGGTTGGTCTGGGTACTGGAATCACAGGGATTCTTCTCTGCGTCCCAGTGTGGCTTTCGACGGTTTTGGTCAACCATCGATCATCTGGTTGCCCTTGAATCAGATGTGAGGGAAGCTTTTCGCATACGTTACTGTCTGGTTCAAGTTTTCTTTGACTTGGAGAAGGGTTATGATACGACCTGGGCGTTATGGGATTCTCCGTATCTCTATAACTGTGGCTTGAGAGGGCGGATGCTGTTGTTCTTTTCAGCTTTCCTATTGGGCCGTTCTTTTCGCGCCCGTGTTGGGGTGACTCTCTTCCCCCTGTATGTTTTGGAGAATGGTGTGCCTCAAGGAGGTGTTCTCAGTGTCATCCTGTTTACTATTGGGATCAACCCCATTGCTCAGCAAGCTGCTGTTCTCAGTCATTGTTTGTTGATGACTTCGGCCTGCGCTTTCAGGCGGCTCGTATGCAGACCTGTGAGCGGCAGCTACAGCTGGCAATTAACTAAGTCCAGAGCTGAGCCGTCGGTAATGGTTTTCGGTTTTCTCCGGACAAAACTGTATGTGTCCACTTTTGCCGCCAACGAACACTGCACCCAGATCCTTGCCTGTACTTGGGACAGGCACAGATTCCTGTTGTCCCACAGGCACGTTTCCTGGGTATGGTGTTCGATTCCAGGTTATCTTGGCTTCCACGCTTGCGTCAACTTAAAGACAAGGCTTTGCGGATGCTTAACATCTTGCGGGTTCTGTCGGGCACTCCATGGGCACTGCCATGTTGCACTGCCATGTCGGGCACTGCCATGTTGCACCTCTACCAAGCCCTTGTCCGCAGCAAACTTGAATATGCGTGCATGGTCCATGGTTCGGCTAGTGACTCGACTCTCCAGATGTTGGACACTGTCCATCACAGTGGCCTGCATCTGGCGACTGGGGCATTTCGGATGTCTCCAGTGGTCAGCCTCTATGCTGAAGCTTCAGACCCGCCTTTGGCCATTCGTCGGCGACAGCTTGCAAATTCAGTATGCTGTGCGTTTGCGTGCTGTGCGATCCAGTCCTGCTTGATCCATGGTTTTTGGACCAGGCTTGCGGAATGGTAGATGCGTGGTTGGTAAGGGTGATTTCCACGATAGGCTCCAGCAGTCCTGTCAGGAAATAGCTTTTGAAATACCCTGCATGTTGAGGCTTGGGGAGATGCCAGTAACCCCTTGGCTTGTCCCAAGTGGCATTTTCATCTTCGCTCTGGCGTCCTTCCCGAAAGGCTCCACTCTACCAGCAAATGTACCTGCAGAAGTTCCGGCAGCTGTGTTGTTAGTATGCCGGATGTCAGTGGCTGTTCACTGATGGGTCGAAGTCAGACGTTGGCGTGGCGTGTGCTTGTGTGTGTAAGGGCGTAACTGTTTCCCATCACCTTCCATCGGGCTATTCTGTGTTTTCTGCAGAGCTTCTGGCTCTCGGTATAGCAGTGGAATGGATCCTTGACCTTCACGACACGCATTTCATCATCTTAAGTGATTCCATGAGTACCCTGGAGTCCTTGGCGAATTGCAACCCTCGGAACCCCTTGACACAACGTGTCCAAGCTTTGCTTTCCCGCTTCCCTGGCTAACGGAACACCGTGCTTTTCTGGTGAATCCCCAGCCATGTTGGAATAGGTGGGAATGAGCAAGGTGATTCTGCAGCGAAAGGGGCCCTTCCTGGCCCTCTCAGAAGGGATCTCAGCCTTGTTCCCTCAGACCCCTTTCCAACTCTACGTCTGAGGTTACACACTTTTTGGCAAACCTTGTGGGACAGACAGGACGGCAATAAATTGTGAGCTATTAAAGGAGCTGTCGAAGAATGGCAGTCGGCGTGTCGCCGCAGTCGCCGTGAAGAGGTAGTGTTGGCCCGTTTGCGCATTGGTCACACCCGACTTACTCATTGTTTCCTTTTGAAGGGGTTGACCTTCCTGAATGTCATTGGTGTCGACGGCCACTCACGGTCCGGCACGTCCTTGTTGATTGTCGCCATCATGATGGTGTTCATCGTCGTTTCAATCTTCTGCAGGACATTACGCATCCATTGGGCGACAAGTCTGTCTTCGTGTCCGGTGTCTTTCAATTTTTGCAGGAGGTACAGATGTATGACAAGATTTAAATTAGGGGTTTGTATTATATCTCTGTAATGTGTGGTGCAGTGGCAACCCGGACCACTGCACTGTGACTGAGGTTGGCGCTGATGACCTAGCTGTCAACACGCCATTAAGCATCAATCCTCTCCCCCCCCCCCCTTATACTATAGGTGGACGCTGTACTGAATGTCATTAACGGCATTTCTGGAACTATTGCGGTGGTTGTGTTGGAAGGGTGGGTAAGTTTGAGTAACCCAGTTCCCGAAGGCTGTAGTGAGCGGTACAGCTGTAAATCCATCCCATTCTCCATCACCATCGTTCGCTGTTACGCTACTTTCATACCCCTCTTCATATGTATGTTCCGTCGTAGCAGGTTGATGTGTGGTCATAGAAACAAGCATTGGCGACGTTGGTGCTAACTGCCGCATTCATGTTGCTCACTTAGCCAGCACTGTGTGATATATTAAGGCGGCTGCGAAGATGAGAACCATTTTGTCCGAATCTGATATCTATTGAAAAAAAAAGATACGAAATAATTTTCACAAATTAACAAAGATTATTCAGTGGTTGTAGACTCACACATTCCACTACCACCATCGTTTAGGGAAAGCCATGTTCGATTGATAACGTGCGTCCAACCTCGATCACGAATAAGGAGTCCTGAACTCAAAAAATAATTAATTTGTGTCCTCCTCTCTAACAGTCACTCAATCCATAACAAGATACTAGCGTATAATGACCGCTACTTACAATAAGCTGAGAACGAAATCCTCAAAGGAGATTCTACAAAATGGATTTATGTGATCAGCCGAAATTGCTCATTCGCATGCTGTCTGACTTTTGAAATAGGTTACAGTAAAGTGTGATCAGGTTCAGAACGTAATGAAGCCTATTATGACGAAACGAGATAACGCAAGAAGATCTCACTGAAAACTATCGTTTTTTCTAACGACTAATGTCGCGCGTCCTGTTCCAGTGAGGTAGCTACAGTTTAAACTAAACATAAGTGATGTAAACTGCGCGTGGGGAGCGAGAATAGTCATGAGAACTATCCATGTCGACCAAGACTAAGGGTGCGTTTACGCTAAAAGTCCTTCTCGCTCGCCTAAAGCTATTTGCTAGTCAACCGTTATTTATTTATGATTAGTTTTCCATTTCTGTTAAATGAATGCGGTAACAGGCAGCAAATTTAAACAACACGGATAAAGAACAAAGTGCAACAGTCATTTTAAACATTGGTACAACAGTGTTGCCATTTCACGCTTTTTCCAAAATGTGCTATTCTCGCTGAAAAAAAAGCATTTCTAGCAGTGATCAAACGACGGCAGAATAAATAGCTACTCGCAGTAAGAATTCAAAATCCAACATGGCGTCCATTTCGGGTTGTCGAATCGAAGACAACTCGTCGAATACCGGCTTTCAGAAATCTGTCCGTCGTCTTGTACAGCAGTAAAAATTGTTTTCTAGTTGACATAAATCGTCGCTGTCATGTTGCACGCGTCGTACGTCGTGTCGCGAGGCACGAGGAGGAGATTTGCGTCCGCGTTGTTGCCATGGTTACTACGTATAGAAATTTCAAAGCCACATTCTTCGGTAAAGGTGAGAAGCAGCCAACAGATTTAGTATTAACCAAGTAAATGCTAGTAAGCGAGAAATTTCTCGTTGCATAAACGAGCCCTAACCCAGGTTTGATTGATCACTATTCAAAAAGCATCAAGTCCAAAAGATAACTGCACGCAATACTTCTATACAAGACACGTCGTCGGTAAGTACGAAACTTTACTATGTTTGAAAAGTCATTAGCATGTCACGATTGTCGTAAAACATTTTTATCTCATTTTATTTATTCGTCTGTATGTTTAGTCGTGATCACGCCTTTTTGTTTTAGCATTGCACAAAATGGCTAGTTCGTTTTGCTGTTGAGGTAAAGGAGAAGACATATGCTTTCCAAGGTCCATCCAGAAATTTTTGCGTAAAAATAATGAGATAACACAAAATTGGGCTCATGCGATCTATTATCATTAGCAGAATCGTAACTATCATGCCAACCGAATGGATCCAAGCAATATTTCATCTTAGATGATGGAGAAGATTTGTGGACACTCCTCAATCACTTGTGTCACTTGAATAAAACTTAACAGAGTCAGTGAAGTGAAATATTTGGGCTTTACTCTGAATAGTAAATGGAATTACAACAAACATATTAACAATATTATTATTAAATTTAAAAAAAATAATGCCAAGTCTTTATAAAGTCAAGAATGTTCTAAGTATATCAAACAAACTGAAAAATTTACTACGCTTGGATTGAATCTGTTCTGAGGTATGTTATTGAAGTCTATGGCTTCGCATCAAGCTCTGCATTATCTAAACTCCAAAATGCATAAAATAAAATCATTAAGATACGTTTTAGAAGTAAAATTTGTGAAAACAATAATAAATTATTTTCATTAATATGACAATTTTAAGCAATTGAGAGATTATGTTGCGATCCTCAACAACTACTATTGCCATAAGTTTAAAACTAACGATAAGACTAAAGACTTATCTTTAGGAAAGGCACTTACCGGTACACAGTGCCATTCGCAAAAAAGGTGTATGGTGAACTTAACAGAGACTACACTGTACCAAAACTTTTTAACAGCTGTCTGAAAAATTACTATACGTTGAAAAATTAAGGGAATTGAAAAGGACGCTAAAAGCATGAAAGCTATAGATAGACTTTCATTTTTTTTCTCCTTTCACATAAAACATTATACTTTTTTTGTTGCTGTGGTTATCAATTTATAATATCTTTGACCCACTCTGTTTAACTATGGACTTGCTTGTATTTAAGTTATTGCCTTATACTTTCTCACCATATTAGTATTATTATTATTTCACTCATGTGAAATATTGTAGAAAAATTACGAAATATTGAATATTGTAGACTCATACAAGTTTGACATAACAAACTTCGAGTCATTGTGCAGTAAACTATCATTCATTCACTTATATCTCCGACGAGTTATATATTGACATCAAACCTGATCAACAGATTGCTTTTCGAACATTGAGAGCAACTGTCACTATGGCACACAGTTCGGAGAATTAGTAAACTACTAGTTTGGTTATAAACTGGGAATTATTGGCACTCCATCGCCGAATTTCAGCTGATCGAGCCTCGCCTTAGGCCCCATTTATAATATTGATTTCGACGCGTACGCGTGACGCTCGACGCTCGGCGCGTACGCCAGTTCATGAGCAAAGCAGTGCGCTTGGACAGTCTGCTTGGCCCGCTCGTGACATCGTCACGCTCAGGCAAACGCTCTTTCATTTCCAAATCAAACGCTTGAGCAGACGCGTGAGCTTGCTAATGCTGACCACTACTCCGATCCAACTATGCTGTTTCACAACTTCCCCCTTCTACAACGGCAAGATTCGATGCCATTCGGCTCAAGGTCACTGTAATTAAGATATTTGACCGTTTATTTTGAGCATTAAATCTTTTAGCACACCACGTTTTCCTTTCTTGTGGCGCCGATGGAATCCGTTGATGCCGCCATTTTCCTATCCCAGCATGCAACAACTAAGCGGGCGAGCGTCGCTTGGCGCTCACCGATCAAAGTCCAGTAGATATTCGCGTGACGCTTGAAAATAGCAAAACGCGCGCGTTGGTCCACCTGCTCTATATTTATAAATGCTCGCGCTTAAGCGTTGACCATGGGAAAAACTCGTGCTTCACGCGCCGAGCGTCACGCGTACGCGTCGAAATCCATATTATAAATGGGGCCTTAAGCTATCCCCCAACCCCCTCACCCTTCTGTCAAATGTCTTCTGCAGTGCATGAGCTAGGAGGCAATGTTGCTTTAATGTCATCGGTTGTCATCAATAACGACATTCAACTGAAACATTTGTAAAAAAAAATCTAGACACATCTTTTATGTACGGGAATTCCCCTAACCATGATTGATTGGCAGAATTTGAGTTAGAATTTTTTCGAATTGGAGAACAAAACTCGAGTCGCATTTTGTGATTATTTCAAAGCTTGTATTTGTGTGCGGGCACGCACGAATCTGTTAGCATTACTTTCAATGGCAACCGATTGTGAAATAACTCTAAATAACGACCAGTTTAGCATGCTAACAGATACCATCCCCCCATGTCTTTAAGTGGGTTAGCGATTTGAGGAGCAGTGATGACGCGTTCAACTAATAACCACACTTTTTTTTTCGTGCAGGCCTACCTAAGAAAACAATGGCATCATCAATGCTCCCGGTTAATCCCGAAAATGTTGTAAACTTACAACAAGCGGCTACAGCGACTACCTAGTCGCATCCGGTCTTCTCTATGGTTCTGCCACTACCAATAGGGACGCACACTTCTCTATCACGCATTGCAACAGCTATCTCTATTATATAATCTAAAAGCAGTAACCATCAGAATTATCCGTTATAAAAATGTGTTAGCTTTCAAGCTTATTTTACATTTTAGGCGTAATTGTCAGCATTTAGGCCGAATTTACAACTTTAATTTCGTAAGTAGCAACTAACGGAGGTTTGGATTGTATACAGTAAACCTATTCATTTTTGCAACACGGTATGCCTCCGGGCACACAGTTACAGTGTTACAACGTAATGAGCAACGTAGCCTGTGTAGATCAGTGGTAGTAGAGATGGGACAGGAGCAACGCTGTTGAGAAAGCCAGCAGCGACTCGTAGCAACTTGACGTTGCCATGGTAACGTGATTTTAGACCTAATTTTCATTTTTTGGGACGAATTTTTTTAACGGCAGTTTTAGTTTCGTAAGCAGCCGATAGGCCTAATGGAGAATTTGATTCGACCGTAAGCCTATTCATTCATGCAACAATGCGGCAAGACTCTTTTAAACGAAGCTAAAATGTTTTTGTTTTTACGGCTGCGTCAACACAAATCCTTAGGATTTCAATTCGACGATGAAATGTTATTATTTAATTTAGTTACGTCGAAGAAGTCTATTAGCTATAAGGAGGTAACGATGTTTTAATTTTCCATATTATTTAACTAATTTTTGACAGTGAATCTAACGTTGTAAACAGTGGTCGTCTCTATCTGGTATACCGTTGCGAAGTTGAAAAAAGCGACGGACGGACGGACAAAATCGTTGCAATAGTCTTCTCAGCTGGTACGGCTGTACAGAAGACTAAAACGATGTATATGTCTAAACTAATCTTAACACCGAATAAGGGGTAATGAAGGCGCAATTTATCTAAGTATGTGGCTAACGCGATGACATTAGTTCCGACATCACAGGGCTAAGTTATCATATACCGGAATGGTGTGTCATGCAGCACAATTTGATGAATAGGTGCAGTTGAGACTCTAACACCAGTTCCAACCCCCGAGAATTGATGTGACGCATGAAAACTCGCCATTCACCAAAAAACTTTATTTCGCAGACGTACGTATACACCCCTGCAGAAAAGAACTGTAGGAAAACTGCTAAAAAAAAAAGTGGAGTGAAAGTGCAGTAAATTGCCCAATGCTCACACCCCAAAAATGCAGTTCGTTTTTTGCAGTTATTTGTAGTTTAAAATGCAGTTAAACTTAAATTCTTTTAGTTTTTTGCAGGATGAAGTAAAATAAAACAAAAATTATAAAAGTCAGCTGTTATTCAAATCTTAACCTTAGCATGTAGGAACTTCGGGCACAGTTATGAATGTTTTGGTTACGTATATGCATACCTTGCCTAATATACTCTTTACTTTACTTAAAATGATGAAAGTTGTCATTCAGCCTAATACACCTAGTTATACACTAAGCGTTAATGTGTATGGTTCCAAGTTTTGTATATTATGGATATACGCTAAAGTTATGCAACTGTTTGCTTGACTTTAAACAATCAATTAGCATTAATTGTTCTACGCTATAACAGCCTTTCTTGTACCATCAAAATTTGTTCAGAATTTAAGAATCTAGACACACGCTAGTGTGTCGCGCCAAGTTAGGCAACAATCATCACAACTAACATCACATCAATTCAATTGTCGAGGTTGTAAACCATTGTAGCGCGGCGCCATAGCGTCAGTGTCTTATATCTTGAAGCATAGTTGAGCACATTTCAGGTACTTGGGGAAAAATAATAATGCGGTACAAAAGCTTAAATTGTGTTGAAATCAAGAGCAATGACACACCTGACAAAAATTAACTCGTGCAGGAATGCCAGCTAAGCTGATTTCAATACAAAATCTGACCCTCAATAACGTTGAAAATGTGTAACTAGCTAATTCTATACTTTGTTCCACATTATGCTTTCAGAAAACTGACTGTATGACGCCACGTTTTCTGCCAATATGAGGGCAAAAAATCTGTAAACATCCCATTCGTAAACTCTAACAGTAACTTTGTTGAGTCTACAAGTGTGATATCCACATGTTTTTGCACTCTTAGTGCAAGGAAACGAGTCGTCATCCAGTCAGTTTTCTGAAAGCATAATGTGGAACAAACTATAGTCCTCTCATCCCCATGTTAAGTTCCATAGGGTGATTATTTATCGATACTGAGATTACGAGAAGGTTTCCAGCTATGAAATTGGACGAATGGCTACAGTACGATACGAACTGCGTACCTTTTATGGTTTGGAGCCCAGGGGTGTAACGACGATGGCGTGGGATGGCGCGTAAGTACGAAAATATTGTTATAACCATTGTTAGTATTGTCGGCATCGTCTCTCATTGGACAGTCAAAGTTCGGACAATGATAACGTGTATACTGCGTGCGTGCCGAAACACACACTAGTGTAGTACGATAAATCTAAACAACGTTGCCAAAGAAATTGTATTCACGTCCAATTCACGAAAAATAAATCAACACTAAAAAGAAAGCAAAATAAACAAAGCCAAAAACTGGTGAAGAGGCCACCAAGTTGAGAGTGGTTCGGCCCTTCAAAGGAGTGATATCAACACACCAAAACTAACGAACTAAAACAAATTACAACAAAATTGAAACCAAACCAAAAACCTATAAAGAGGTGACCAAGTTGAAAATGGTTCGGCCTCTAGGCAAAAGGTAGTAGCAAATTGTTGAAAACCAATTTCTTGTTGACGTGTCACTTTATTACACATCTGCACGGTAGTAGAGTTGAGTTTAATACACATTTTTAAAAAAACGGACTGATATCATATCAAAAACCAAAACTGGTAAAAGGGGCCGCCACGTTCCGAATGGTTCGGCCCTTAAAAGGAGTGATATCAACACACCAAAACATTCGCCAACTTAATCGCACCGAATAATACTTTAGACGTTAAATGAAAACCTGAACATTGCTACCGAAAATAGCAATGTTCTAGTTTTCATTTAACCTTCGAACTATTAAGCGGTGCGATTAACTTGGCGAATGTTTTGGTGTGTTGATATCACTCCTTTGAAGGGCCGAACCATTCGGAACTTGGCGGCCCCTTTTACCAGTTTTGGTTTTTGATATGACTGATACAACGTTACTTTTAGTATCGGTAAACTGCAGTTTTTGGGCAGTTTTTGAATTAGCTTGCTGAAAACTGCAGTTATTGTCCGGTTTTCGAATTATCTTGTTGAACTTCAAATTGCCTTCAGTGTACTTGTCTTCATTTTACATTTTTTTTAGTTGCTGTCAATGGGCACTTTTCACCCATAACTTTATTAATCAAATTTATTCGATAGTTCTGGCAAAAATTGTCTTGAAATACGCCAATTTACCGTATTTTCGACAGCTTCAAGTTTAAGTCAGTAGCTAGTTGGTCGCGGGTCATTTAGCAAAAATCAAAAATAAATTGCAAATAGAGCAGTATAACTAAACATTATTTCTGGAGAGCTAACTAATACTTTTTACGCTATTCTCCCCTCCCCCCATCAATGCCTTCTTTCAATACCAAGTGATACAATTTACGTCGTCACCCTCCCTCCACCCCAAAAACACCTATACCGCCCAAACTGTCTAAACAAAGACCCACAGTCTCTTCCCTACACCTCCTTGTTGGAGAGAAAGGAAGGAAACAAGGTCAATTGTAAAAATAGACAAGCGCAAGAAAATTATTGACAAATTAACAAAGCTGAACAATTTTCATAAGCAATGTCCTGTATTTCCTAAATCAAGTTGAACTAAAGTTTGCTTAGCTGCCAATTTTAAAAAATGCCCTAACCTATAGCTATATTAAAAATGGAAATTTGCACATGTGCACATGTGTCATGTGCACATAAAATTATCCATTTGCGACGTTTCGAAGCAATTCCCGTCTCGTTATCGAACAATAAAAGCTATGGCTAAGAAGCCAAAGCCAAGTAAAACACTTTAAAATCCATAAAAACGAAAAAAATTCAAAGCACAAGAATAAACATAATAAGAATGACCTATTGCACATTATAAACTGTGAGTAGGGAACCTGACCTCTCGCCTGCTAGCGCTATTTCTTAACCTGACCTCTCGCCTACTAGTTATTAAAAATAGGAAGCCAGTACAGTGCACATAAAATTATCCATTTGCGACGTTTCAAAGCAATCCCCGCTTCGTTATCGAGCAATAAAAGCTATGGCTAAAAAGCCAAAGCCAAGTAAAACATTTTAAAATCCTTAAAAACGAAAAAATTAGAAACGCACAAGAATAAACATAATAAGAATGACCGATTGCAGATTAGAAACTGCCAGTAGGGAACCTGACCTCTCGCCTGCTAGTGCAGGTAAGAAATAGCGCTACCAGGCGAGAGGTCAGGTTCCCTACTGGCAGTTTCTAATCTGCATTAGGTCAATCTTATATTTACTAGCAGCCGTACCCGCCTTCTTCCGGGGATTTCTTTGGCTCGTGGTGTTTTCCCTGTATTTCCTCTGTGCTGCCTGATCGTTCACTGCAACAGTCAATTTTTGTTCGTGTAATATTCCCCTTTTCCGCCAATCCTCTCCCTCCCCTCTTGCCTCCCCCTTGTATCCCATCCTCTCCCTCTCCTCTCCGTTTCCCACCCTCTCCTCTTTGCTACACGTAGTTGAATTTGGATGGTTATTTGAATTAATACTGCCCCTCCCCTTTTGCGAGGGTTTGGCCAAATTGGTATGGTCTCCATTCCAAACAACCCCCCACTAAATAGTGGAGCTATATGGGCACTGCCTCACAAACCGGCATTCCACGTTCAGGCCCCTCCCCACTCTCAGTTTATCGTTTTGGCTTGAGCATGACGTCATTTAAGACATGCCTTTGCGATGACCGCGCAGAGCAAATTGTTAGTCGAGGCAACAATGTGCCAATTTCAACTTCTTTTCAAGGCAACAACTGTAGCAGTTTCAAGTTCTTTGCAAAGAATTGATACCCTCGCAGCTTTGCTCGCAGGTTTGCATTGTTCCCCTTCCGGGGGTCGTTGTCTTCATTCTGGTATGAGGCTTTGGTTTATAACGTACTAGCATCGTACCCGGCTTCGCCCGGGGATTTGTTTGACCCGTGGTTGTTTACCAGTATTTGCTCGGTGCTGCCTGATCGTTCACTCAACAGTCAATTTTTCTTTGTGTAACAGTCCCCCTTTCCGTCAGTCCTCTCCCTCCGCAAAGCAATATCGTAATCAAATAGTGGCTTTAACATAAGCACTGCCCCACCAACGGGCATTCCCCGTTCAGGCGCTTCCCCACTCCCAGTAGCGTGCGAAAAATAAGTGTCCTTCGTACATGACGTCATTTAAGACATGCCGTTGCGATGACCGCGCAAAGCAAATTGTTAGTCGAGGTAACAATGTGCCAATTTCAACTTCTTTTTAAGGCATCAGCGTCCCAGTTTCACCTTCATGCCAAAGAATTGACACACTCGCACGTTTTCATTGTTCCCCTTCCGGGGGTCATCGTTTCGGTTGCTTCATTTCTACGATGAGACTGGTTTATAATGTAAGATTCTTGTGCTTTGAATTTTTACGTTTTTATGGATATTAAAGTGTTTTACTTGACTTTAGATTTCTTAGGCGTATCTTTTATCTCTTAATAACGAAGCGGGGATTGCTTCGATATTAAAATGCTTTACTTGAGTTTGGCTTTCTTATCGTATCTTTTATTGCTTGATAACGAAGCGGGGATTGCTTCGAAAGGTCCTAAACTTCTTAATTTATGTGCACTATAACTGGCTTTCAATATTTAATCGTTACGTCTTAGTGCTTATACTATTTCATCTAGCCAAGCTATGACACTGGTCACCAAGATGGAATAACATGTTGTTTACATCGTGTACGACAGTCATGTTTTAATGTCTCGTAGCGCTTTTGATTAATTTCGTAGAAATCTTTCCTATTTTTAACTTCAAATTGTCGTGCTCTTGAGCTTCTTTTAGGACGCCGATGCACACTCACTAATTTCTTTATAAGGCATTGACTGGGCAAAAGTGAATGACAAAATCGGTCACAAACACGACTGTAAAAAGTCTTGAATGGTAGCGTGACGTGCGGGTTTGACATTACCGCATGACAGAATCACGTCACACACTATAATTTACGCCAAGTGCAACCACGGATTAAGAAGCGTAAATAGACGGTCGAAATCAACAATCAAAATTGATCGATGTTACGATCCGGAGGAAAGAAACCATTCAGAAAAAAACAACACGACGGTAATTGTCTCAATGAAGGCACGGAATCCGTTTTGGCCAAGAGATTTATTACCGTTCCTCAAAGGTTTTACGTTCAAAGATCATAAAAGAAGACCTAAGTAGACCCCATTCAATTTCATTAGGCAAACCCTGGCTTGTTAGATGGGATTACGAATTTGTTATTCCGTTGTTTTTCTTTTCCAACCTAAATTCGTGCACGCAAGCCAGTCACAAAAGAAAAACAAAACAGACCTAAAAATAAAGTAAAAATTCCAACTTCCTTTCGCAGTCTCCTGAGTGTTCTTCCAACGGCTATTATTTAATGCTAATGCAAGGAACTTCAATGTTTATCAAGTTATGAAACTAGAACTCAATAAAATGAATGCACTTACCTGATTTCAGCTGAAGGTGTTTAATATTTGTCAGTGTAGTGGTGACAACATGTAAAAGAAAAGTGTATGCAATAACACGAGACTAACCTAGTCACAACGGGTCTTCTGTACACTTCCGCCACTTTCGGGTCACTTCCGCTTTGTACTTCCGGTTTTTTTATTCATTGTAACTAATTTTGGACACTGAGTTTAATGGTGAAAACAGTTTGTTTCTATCTGGTACCGTTCCATACATGATGGGCTCACTCGGCCACTTCCAGTTACTTGGGCCACTTCCGGTCACTTGTGGACAGCTGAATCTAATGGTGAAAATTGTTTGGCTCAATCTGGTACCGTTACATAGATGATGGGCTCACTTCCGGTTACTTGTGGGCCACTTGCGGTGGCTTGTGGACAGCTGAATCTAATGGTGAAAACTGTTTGGCTCAATCTGGTTCCGTTCCGTAGATGATGGGTTCACTTCGGCCATTTCCGGTCACTTGTGGGCCACTAACGCTAATGATCCGGGTTTTTTTTTTTTTATTCCAACTGACTAATTTCTGGACGCTGACTGTAATGGTGAAAACCGTTTGTCTCTCTATCTGGTACCGTTCTGGAGTTGAAAAAGACGATGGACGGAATGACAAAGTCGTTGTTGCAGTCTTCTTAACCGATTCGGCTGTACAGAAGAAGGAAAAGCCGAACAAACAGTAGCGCTAAGAAGGCTGTCTTACTTATATTTTGACACCCAACCTTTGTAACCGCGATATTATCCTCAGTGATGATGATAAAATAGCAAAATAAACGGATGTGTAGATCAGTCAGTCATAGCAGCCTCGTCAAACGTTGTACTTTACACACGCAGAAAAAGGACACATCATCCGGTTGGGAACGGTGAAGAAACGGTGAAAAAAAAAAAAAAAAACACTTAACGTCATCAGTGGTCTTCGCCCACGAACTACGAGTCATTTTTTTGATAAAAATATAGCCTATAAAAGTGCACATGTAAAACTATAAAACACGACGTTTCGGGTATAATTTGCACCCCGTTATCAAGTGTGGATATCCGCTCAAAGGCTTCGTACACAAATAAAAGAACACAAAATCATGTTATGGCAGACACATGCAGACCACACGTTCCATAGATTATACGTCCTATACAGACCATCAGTGCAAAATTAATGTTGTTAAAAACGAAATTAAGAGGATTTTTGCCCATACTACCAATAAATTTATTCTGGAAAAAGAAATACAGTACACCATTCACAAATTTCTCGCAAACGGCTTCCCCTTCATTCTTCTCATCCCCATTATAGATTTTAAATTTTATTTTGCCAGCAAGAAAATTCAAACCAAGCCCGGCTCTTACTTTTCTATCCCATATTTTACTGGAATTACAGAACCGATCCGACATATTCTTGCACCCAATAATATTAATCTTATCTCTTGCTCCCCCCCCCCCCCCAACCTTAGGCAAAGCACCATACCTTGGAATTCAAGCGATGAAAAAGTAAGGAGACTCTCTACGAAAAATGTGGTGTACAGAATTCCATGCTCCGACCCAAAATGCACGGCCACTTATCACCGTGGTGTTAACACCGACTAGCGCCCCTTGAACACGATTTTGATGTGACTACAATATTCCCGTCCGTAGAGCAATTATTATTGTACAGCACTGGGCGCAAATCTTTAATGTTGTTGTAGCGACTCTTTGCTGTCACCTGGAGATCGAACCACCCAACCGATATTCAAGTTCTGTAGCTTAAAACGTAGGTATGGACATGGCTGAGGGCCTTTCGTATGGTATTTTAATGTAACTACAATATTCTTGACACGGGAAGCCAAATGGGCTAGAACATTTGCTCTCACATAGAGACCAATGAACCGATTTTGAATTTGTATAGCTTAACATGTAGGTATTAACACCGACCAGGGCCCTTTGAACACGATTTAGATATGACTGCCGTATTCTCGTCGGTAGAGCAATAATTATTGTAGAGCACTGGGTAGAAGTCATTAAGTGGAGAAACAAATTTCAGCAAATCAAGCTAAAAACACGAAATTTGGTACACAAGTCTTCTTACCATTAAAAATCAAACCAGCCATGTACCTCCATGAAATACCCCCAAATACCTTCAGCGCCTCCCCGCCCGTGCCCACTCCCAGGGGCTTGGGCAACAAATTCTTCCAGATCAAGTAAAAAACATGAAATTTGGTGTACAAGTCATTTTTAGCAGCATAAATCGAATCAGCCATGGAACCCCATGAAATACCCCCAAAGGGGCTCCAGCGACCCCCTGTTTCCCCTCACTGACTTTTGCAAATTATTCTAAAAGCTTGAAATTGGTACACAAGTCATTCTTAGCAGTAGAAGTTTAACAAGCCATGGAATCCCCATGAAATACCCCACAAACGGCCCCCAGCTCCCTCCTGTGCCCCCCTCATTGGTGATCGATGTTTCATAAGGTGCAAAGGAGGGGCAAGGGATGCTGGGGATCCATGACTGGTTCGATTTCTACTACTAGAAATGATTGGCGTACCAAAATTCATAGTACCAAAATTCATAGTACCGGTGAGTGTGGTAGGGGGACAGGAAGGGACTTTAGGGAGCATTTCGAGAGATTCCATAGCTAGCTCGATTTATTAGCTACGAATTGTTTTGTGTACTAAATTTCATGACTTTTAGCTAGATGTTCATAATTAGCCCAAATTCTGGCCTGTAACAGCTATGCTACACCTGAAAATCGAATCAATGAACCGATGCTCAAGTTTTACAGCTTAAAACATAGGTATGAAGAAAGCCTATGGCCTTTTGAACGCTATTTTAATGTGACTACAATTATTGTTGTTCTTCTTCTTGGGGAAATTTTGCCCTCACCTAGAGATCGAACCAAAGAACCGATTTTCAATTTTTATAGCTCTTAAAATTGAGTATTAAAAAGGCAGTCTTATAACAGTTATTTTAAGGTGATTACAGTATTCTTTTCTGTGCAATTCTTGCTGAAACAAAAAAAAATAATGAAGATTAGTATTAAAAAACGATTAAGCGTATAAAATGCGGATGTAAGCCTTAAAAAACATAAAGCCCTAAAGGAAAAGATATTAGTCATGTAACCCATTAGCGTCGCACTAATACGTAAAAGAAGCTCCAGCTTGTTTTTTGGGTTGCTGGATATTCTTTTACACGTATTAGTGCGACGCTGATGGCTTACATGTCTTTTTCTAATATCTTTTCCTTTAGGGCTTTATGTTTTTTAAGGCTTACATCCGTATTTTATACGCTTAAGCGTTTTTTAATACTAATGTGGGACAGACGCAGCAAAAACTTCGTGAAAGGATTACCGCCCATAAATCCAATGTCAATTTAAATGTTATCACAAACTCCCTTGTTCAACACCGCATCAATACAGGGAGTTCTCCAGATAGGATAAAAACAGGGCACACTCTTGACCTGGAGAGCCAGGATTAATCTTGAAACTCTTGTTATTTTATCACATCAACCACCTGTTCACAATTACATATTACCTGAAAACAGAAACTTGAAAGAATACGTTCCCATAATAACACAGTTGGGGCAATCCCAGTTCAAAATTTGAAGTCCCCCCCCCCCAGCAAGCACTGCTCCTTTGCATACTCGAGCACCTTTGCATCTTTGCATACACGAGCAGTGCCACTAATCGCACCCATAGGTTAAAAACCGTTAACCGCTCGCTTCTAACCAATAACTGTTTTAAACCACGGTTGGAACATCGAGCTAACTCGTATTTAATTAAAACGTGTTTGTTTTTTGTGAAAATATCTCGATATGAATGAAGGTCATTCAATTTTATTTTTTGGAGGGTGGAGTGGTTGGTAGACCGACGAGTCCTTTGCGTTAGTTTTGTGGGGGGAGTGGGTGGGAAGGAGACGAAGCGTCGTTTCGCCGTATTTCACGCTAGCCAGCTCGCTTGTGTTTTCGAAGCTTTTCGGCGGGATAGAACTTCGATAAGAGGCCACAGGGATGGAATGATATTCTAGGAAGGTATGTAATTCATTTTAAGTGTTTGTAGTTCGAGAATTGTTTAAAAAATACGGTAATACGGTATCAGTATGAATGAAGGTCATTGCACTTTAGTTTGTGGAGGGAGAGGGGAGGGAGTTAATGCGGAGTGAATAGCTTAGTTACGGGCCTGACATAATTATAGGAGTTTGCAGGGATGGGATTTCATTCCTTTTAAGTAATTGGTTTTGCACATTTTTATTGTGTCACGTTTTTTTTTGCACGCTGTATTTGGTTGTTAGTGTGTGCGTTCCCGGTCGCGTGATCTGGAAGTGTTAAAAGTGTGGGTTATTGGCAAAAGTGTGGGTTATCGGCAAAAGTGTGGGGTAACTTGATAACCCACACTTTTTTCGATGACGCACACTTCCGGTGTTGGTTAACTAGATTTAACCTACGGAAATTTAGCATGGCGTTGAGTTAGCGTGACATCACAGCCGTGGTTTAAATTCTTTTACTTGTATATTAATTTCTGGTTAATCTCCCTGCGTAATAGCTAATGTGGAATTCATGATGCCTGATTAATTTTTCTTATTTGCGAAATAAATGGACATAAACCGTCGTAAATAATATGAAAGTATATTTGAAATGGTGGTGCAGTAAGCCATCTTTATGGACTTACGCTTCATTCCAGTGATGCGAGCAGACTTGAACCTGCGAACGAGTCCATCACAGATCACTACCATACCGCCTCTATCAACACAGCCACTGTCTTGTCCACGGCGTATAGTTACACCAGTGGACATATCAGTGGCGTAGCTATGTTAGGTGGGCCCTTGCCCCACCCCCTCCTTAATATACAGGATGGTCCATATAAAACGCACGAGCTGAACAATTTCGAAGTCCATAGGCTACTTTTTTCTACTAAAAAAAAAAATTGTTTTTTTGCTATAGTGAAAATAGGAATCACTTTTTTATACTCCAGTAAAGTGGTTCCTATATTCACTTTATCTGCAAAAAAAATACTTTGAAAAAGGTTTGGACGCCGCTGGTTTCAGCTAGTTCGTTTTTATGGGCCACCATATTGTTTTAATGATAGGGATCTGTACAGACAGAGAGGCTCGAAATTCATTTTTTAAATACAGTGTATAACAAATTAACCCTTTAAAAGGCACGTTAATTTTATATCTGTAGTCTATCTCCACAAAAGTACGGCTAACCTGGACGGGACTCGAATTAGCAACTTGAAGGAGCTCTTTAACTGAGGCAAACGCCTCTACGTATTGGTTATTGTCTGATTCCCGAGTGCTGAGAACTAACAGGCCCGAGCGATTGCTAGTTATTTGCACGAGGGAAGCAGGCGCTAACTTACTTATCTACCGATGTCCGCATCTTTGCCCGACAATGAAGGAGCACGCAACTCCAATAAAGATGTAGTGCACGGAGTAGACTAACAATATAAGGCGGAAAGGGAAAAAAAAAACCTTTTCTTTTGCGCAGTGTTCTATTATGTCTTCAGATTTGGTATTCGGGGATTTGTTTGATTTGTCGATAGATGGAGATATTTCGAAAGAGATTACGTAATATAATGTTGGAGATGGTTGTGTCGGAAGTTGGCGTGCAAGATCGCCCCTACATTGGGGCTGTAATCCCCCCCCCCTTGCCCTGCCTTCTTGCCCTTTTGGTAGACAGAATCATGAATAAAATTTAAAAAGGAAATCAAAAAACATTTAAAGAAAGACTTTTCGATGATTCGTAACACCGATTAGGCCAAAATAAGGTATGTCCCAAAAAAAAAGATCCACAGAAAAATCCCCCATCCTTTTATTTTTGTTTGCTGTTCAGTGGGCGCCCTTGCCGGTGCGTCCGACATTTTACATGGAAACTAACCATCTCCACAAGCAAACAAAAATGTACCTCCAAAACTACAGATTTTAAAGAAAGTTTTAAAGGAGCAACTTTAAATTTTCACAATAAGTGTCATATTGCAATGAATTTTAATGCTTGAAATGTTACCGATCTTGCCCGTTTTCAGTATTTATTACGGTGAAAAATAACTTACCATTTAGAAAGTAGTACGTTAAATTTACACAATGGAAAGTGTAACACGGGTTTCGTTAAAAAAATAATCCACCCAAAACCAATACTGGTATATGAGCAGCCGCCAAGTTTCCAAAAAGGGTAGGCCTTTCATAGTAGGGTATCATTCAACCAGGAAAAGGCCGCCAAGGTTAATCCTATTAACCAAGTTAATCGCACCTACTAATAGTTCGAAAGTTAAATGAAAACTAGAAGATTGCTAATAGCGGTAGCAATCTTCAAGTTTTCATTTAACGTCCAAAGTATTATTCCGTGCGATTAACTTGGCTAATAGGATTAACCTTGGCGGTCTTTCCCTGGTTGAATGATATCAGAACTTTCATAGGCCTGTGAATACAAAGAATTCCACTGTATAATAGTCACCTCTTCCTTTTTTGTCTGGAGTGTCTATAAATGTTCTAATTCATAAGTTTTACGTTTGCCATTGCCCAATTAGCCGTTACACCAGACAAATGGACACGGTTTGGCTTATTGTATGCCCATGTTTCACATGCTTAAGTTTATTTAACCCGATTTTTGAGCGCACTGGCTAACAAAACGCTGATTTTCGTTCGCTTCACTCACTCAATCAACGCATCCCCTTGGCCCTCCCGTGGTTAACGTTAATTATTTAATCATGAACACGTACTACAAACTCACGGAATGGTCAATGTTCACACAGTTCTAATATTTTGGTGGCAGACGAAGATTACTAAAACTAATCAACTCACCAGCTGTTTAAAGTTACTCTCCACTTACTGGACTGCAAGAACAGTAAGTCTACATAAAATAAAATGTCCGCGTCACGTTATTGAGGACACTTTTTCTCCATAAAGAACACGTTCCCACCTGTGCTGACGATGTGCATTTTGTTTCGTAATCTTCTTTCCAGCAAAATTGTCCCTTTTATCGTCGTGGGGCAGATAATTCAGTTTGGATTCGTGTACCGTAAAAAAAAAACGACCGAACCTTTGCAAGAAAAGGTAAAGATATTCTGTCTCTTAGTGAACCACCTATTTTCAAAAAACAGTGCATTCTGACAATTAAGCACTGAAACGATAAGCGTGTAACACTTAATCATGTTATAATCTACTGTTGGACGACAATACAAACAATGGTTACAACAATAATTGTGCAGTTACGATCCACTTCAGGGCCACGTGCTTCTAGCTGCAACCCCCATTTTAGAAAAGGGCACTGCCCCATATGACGCTTTACCTGTCTGCCGAAATTTAGATATGGCAACTTTCCCTAATGAGCTGTAGAGGTGTCTTTATACCTATGAGAATTAACATGGGAGCCTGGTGATTAGCTAGTTACTAGTAACACTCAACGTTATTGAGGGCACTTTTACTCCATAAAGAACACGTTCCCACATTTTCGTGTTGAGGTTTTCTTTGTTACTGGACCCAAGACACCTGATTCAAACGATTTGCAAAGATTTCTACCGCATGGGGGGATTTACACCAGTATGCTGAAATCACGTATAAGTTGGTTTCAGTTAAAAGACACAGTCTGCTAGTGCGGCCACCTTTTTTTCATCAACAATCATTTTTTAACAATCGGCTGTCTACAATCGGACGATCTACTATTACTTGGCGGCGACACACTAGCGTGTGTCTAGATCAAGTGCTGAGAACTGCAGCACCGTTGCACATAACAGCCCTTTTTCATTGTTGTGTCCTGCATCGTTGTCTTGTAATTCTCTGCCCCCGTTCATTGTTATGTCCTGCATCGTTGTATTGTAATTCTCAGCCCCCGTTCATTGTTGTGTCCTGCATCGTTGTATTGTAATTCTCAGCCCCCGTTCATTGTTGTGTCCTGCATCGTTGTATTGTAATTCTCAGCCCCCGTTCATTGTTGTGTTCCTGCATCGTTGTATTGTAATTCTCAGCCCCCGTTCATTGTTGTGTCCTGCATCGTTGTATTGTAATTCTCAGCCCCCGTTCATTGTTGTGTCCTGCATCGTTGTATTGTAATTCTCAGCCCCCCGTTCATTGTTGTGTCCTGCATCGTTGTATTGTAATTCTCAGCCCCCGTTCATTGTTGTGTCCTGCATCCTTGTATTGTTACAAGAGGACTGAGATGCGAATATCGGTAGATAACAACTCAGCCACAGCCATCTCTAGATGGGCTTGTTAAGGGAACCTGGTATTGTTGTAGTTTCTCCATTGTTGCCCATCTCGTGCATAGTTTGGACTCTTTCTCTTTAATACTTTCACTTTTGGATGAGTTGGGCTCGGGCATACCACTTAAAAGGCTAAATAAATTAGCAGGTGCTACCGAAAAGCATTTTTTAAATGTAGCTAATTTTTTTTTTTTATTTAGGGGGCCGGAGGCATCCTGCCACCCTGTAGCTACGCCGCTCATATTTATGCTACGGTTTACAGCGATTTGTGACTAATTTCTCCTTCGTTGAGTCTTATGAGTGGATATTGATTTGCATTCCTCTCAATAATCCCGTGACAGAATACGTTCGGTCGAATGGAGTCCTGGTCACGGCTGTGACCTTATAAAGGGATCAGTGAGTTATCTTTATGCCAGCCCCAGCACAAGTGGTTATTTTGGTAAAGGCAGTGTGGCTGTGCTCTGGTAAATGGATTGGTTCGAACCCGGGGGGAAGGGGGGGACGTCACATTAACTAAACAAAAGTGCATAAAGATGGTTACTGTACTACGTTAATTCTCATGTGTGATTTTTGCTGACGGCTTATTGCCCAATGTCAAAAGTTGCTCCCCGACTGGGAAAAAACTCACAACGTAAAAGCAAAGTTTCGGTTTAATTTTCAGCAGTTTTTTGGTGCCTAGTTCAGCTGTAAGGTCGCGTTTACGCAACGAGACATTCTCGCTCGCCGAACGCTATTTGCTAGTCAACCGTAATTTATTTACGAATAGTTTCCCATTTCTAAATGAATGCGGCGATAGATAACAAATTAAATGTATTACAACATGGCTAGTGCAACAGTAATTTTACACATTGTTGTCTTTTATGTTATTTCCAACATTTGCTATTCTCGCACAAAGAACAGCTTCTAGCAATGATCAGACGACGGTAGAATAAACACCTGCTCGCAGAGAGAATTCAAAATCCAACATGGCGTCCATTTCGGGGTTATCGAATCAAAGCCAAACCAGCGAGTGCCGGTATTCAGAAATCAGTACGTCGTCTTGTACTGCAGTAAAATTGTTTTCTTTTTGTCATAAATCGACGCTGTCATCTTGCAGGCATCGTACGTCGTGACGCGAGGCACGAGGACAAGAACAGGGTCCGCGTTGTTGCCATGGTGACTACGTATAGACAACTCGACAGCCGCATTCTCCAGTAAAGGCGAGAAGCAACCAGAAAATTTATATATACTATAATCGTAATATTTGTTTGTGTGTGTCCGCAATGGTATTGACGTCCGCAGTGGGAAGCTTATTTCTTTTGTTTGTATGTCTGTCAAACGAAAATGCCTGTATAAGTAATGATTCGAACTGTGTTTTCAACAGAGGAAAATTGGAAATAAACCTTTAGCGAAAATTATACACTAGAAATAACGTAGTTCAGTAAGCCACCTTTATGCACTTACGTTTCGTCCAAGTGGAATGACCCGGATTCGAACCGGCTACCCAGTTCGCCCCCAGATCCTTGCGTAGTGCCTTAATCGCTATGGCCACGTCCTCCACTTGTGAAACTTTTTCCAAGTGGAGAACGTGGCCATAGCGATTAAGGCGCTATGCAAGTGATCTGGGGGCGAACTGGGTAGC
>JAHWFP010185857.1:0-17288 GCA_023313725.1 Lithobius niger | reverse complement strand
CTTACTGAACTACGTTATTTCCAGTGTATAATTTTCGCTGATGGCTTATTTCCAATTTTCCTTGATATTATTTACAGCGAGTTGTGTCTACTTATTTTCCAACAGAGGCACAGTACTGATGACGTCATGTTTTTTTACCAATCACAATATTTTCATGCAAATGGGATCTAGCTTGTGCGACTGCTAATGGGAAATCACCGTATTTTCATGCAAACGGGAAAGCACAACAATGCACTATAAAACTGGCCATATACGGGAGGCTGCCCTATAATTTAGTATTAACAAGGTAAGAGCAGGTGAGCGAGGCAATTGTCTTTGCTAAACCAACCCTGAAACGTTTACGCGACGACAATTTTCTAGCTCACTAGCTCTTACTTGGTTAAGGGCGCGTTTAGCAACGACTCGCCCTTGTATTCTCGCAGCTAGATGCATGAAATCATCTGAAATTTCAACATGGCGGCGGTTTTAGGTCTTGTTGACTGGCAACGAAAACAGTCAATACCGCGAGTTCAGAAGCGACTGGGAAAATTTATCAGGAGGAACACTTTATTTGATTGTCACGGATTGCAAGACTTACAGCGCTTACTCAAACGACGTCTAATTTATCTAATCCAGGTAACGTTGTTGCCATGGCAACGCTAACTTTGTCGTCAAGATTAAATTCTAGCTGCGAGAATGCAAAGGCGTGCATTCTCTTTTATCGGCTAGCAGCTTCTCGCTTTTACCGGAGCATGCGGCTCTCGAGTTGTTTATGCGTAGTAACCATGGCTAACACGAAGAGTAGGAGGTCGAATACATTATTCACTAAAAGGTAACGTACGACTTACTTACAAATAAAGTAAAAATCATTTAACATGGTGGTGGCGTAATGAAAAGTGATGTCAATGACGTGTAGATCATCATAGAGTTTTTTCCACCTTTGATGTACTGGAAAATTGTTTACCAAGTTCATGGCTCTTGTATGAGTGACCGTGATTGTGTAGGGCCTCTAACTATACTCTTTATTTTATCCACTGGCTCTCTGTAAAGCATCTGAGTATAAAAAGCGTGTCTAAAAAGCATGTTGACATGTTCTTACATGTTGACAACAAAGCAGCAATTATAACTTACACATTAAATGATCTCACTAAATTACAGGTTTATACTGGCAATTCTTGGGAGACGAAACAAGCCATTATGCAAGGTCAAGCTCCTTTTCGAATCTGTCGCGTTTCACCCATCGCAGATTTTGGAAACGTTTTCCCGTCACGACCACACATTTCTGAAACCGAATTCTTTTCCAGCTAAGTGGAGCACATTTTTGTTGTTTATGGTGACGTCGTCTTTTATGACGTACTTAATTCCTCGGAAGATTTTTCCAGTGTCGGATGATGGTCTTACGAAGTGGGCAAGCTGGATTTCTTACGTCTGCGAATGTGTGTGTGTGTGTGTGTGGGGGGGGCCCCCCCCCCCCAAACCGTTTAAAACAGGATCGTTTGTTTAAAAAAAAATAAATGCTTATTTTAGTTGATGATTTAATGTATACAGGTTTGTTTACAAATTTTAAAAAAATTATCATTGGTTAAAAAATTAGTCAAGCTCACTCTTCATACTGACAAGTGTTACGTGAGATATCTGCATAGTACAGGACTTCGATTACAAAAAAAAAATAGTGAGTATTACAACAGCTACAAAATTAATGCTACCAACCATTTAAGAAGCAGCGTCAGTAATGAACGTATACAGTGACAATAAAATATTTTGTTACGATTGCAGCAAAAAGTACATCTTTTTTTTTTCAATGCCTCCCATTGTACGGAACAGAAGTGCAGTGAGCCTTGCAAATACCCAAGACATTTCCGGCAGATCAGACAGAGAACTAAAGACGACGGCTGATGAAGCTGCATTAAGTGGTGGAGCAATCTCGTCGGCTTCCCTGCCAGCCATTTGGCTGCCGAGAACGAGCCTATATGAATGGAGCATCATAGCTAAAAGTTGTAACCGTGATATTGCACTTGCCAACAAGGAAGGCTAGAATTTAAAATTATATTGGCAGTAATGAAAAATTAAAACGTATGAGGTTTTACTAAACTTAACCACTGGCAGGCACTTGACAACAAGGCTAGAATTTAAAATGATATTGGCAGCAATGAAAAATTGAAACGTATTAGGTTTTACTAAACTTAACCACTGGCCTGCAGAGGTGTTTTATTTTGAAACAGGGCATTGTTTTGCAGTTTACTGCTGCCCGTAGCATCGTAGCATGTTTAGGCAAAGCCATAGTAGCCAATCAAATGGACAACTCAGTATGTATTTGTTCGTGCTAAGGCTTGCGCGGCTAGAAAACAACTGACGTTTGTTGGGAAGCAATTATGCCTTTCGCCAATGCCTTCTAGTGAAAGGAATTAAACATAACAACATTACAAAAGTGGTAACTGTAGAGTAATTAAAGTTTAAGAAATAAAATAAATAGGTTGAAGTAGCTAATTGAGTATGGGATAAACAAAAATGGACGTTACAGTTATGCGTTAAGAATTTTGGCAGGCTCAGCCTACCTTGCCAACCCAGAACCGCCACTGTAATTTTCCTACGACTGAGTGTTTTCACTTTAGACTTAATAGGAAGTTAGCGTTGAGAATAATAAAACGGGGAAACTTCCGGTTGAATGTGGTGCTTTAAGGATATTAAAATTCTTTTCGTGGGATATCTTTCCCTCTTGGTCATCTAATACAACAGACAAACAAAACAATGAGCATTCTGCGAAATGAGGTTTTGATATAAAACATCGCGTACCCACACTTGCAATAACAAAACTGGCAAAAAGTCTTTGTCTCACTGCCAATAAATCAAATATAGGGATCAGTGGTCGGAATCCCAGATAGTGGCTCAGTGGTTGAGCTGGATTCTGTATTATATCTAGACTGTTTTTTATTTTTATTGTAAGTATGGGTACGAGATGTTTTATATCACAACCTCATTTGGCTCGGTGCTCATTGTTTTGTTTGTCTGTTGTATTAGGTGACCAAGAGGAAAACATATTCATCGAAAATTAAAATAAGTGTCTGAGATTTTTACGACATTGTGGTATCTCTCGCTATCTGGAGCGAAAATTTTTAAAACAAAACGGGGGTTTGTTGCTTATTCGTCGGTCTCATCATTTAGGCAAGGACGTAGAGGTTTAGGTTTGGGCCCAAACCTCTACGTCCCTGATTTAGGCCCTCGTGTAATTCTTCTGAGGGTAACTTCCTACGATACCAAAGTGAAAATGCTCAGTGTAGGAAAGACTTTCGTCTGCAACCAGCAGATATTGAAAACTGACACTGCAGTAGTTGTCAATATTTGCTGGTTGTATATAGACGAATTCTTCCAAGGTTCACAGAATTTGCGGTAACGTGTTACTTCTTTGTTCATCTCGGTAATTCCAAACAGACGAACTGAATTTTTTCAACGTGTATTGTTGTCCTGCACTAACTTGCCCTGCATTCTGAGGCGCACCTCAAGCGAGTGGAGTTGTTCAAGATCATAGTCAAAACTTTGTTTTACAGCGTCAGTCACAGATTTACAATAATTTGCGTGATAAGCTGAATGAATTGTTCAGATTTTTATAGAATGAGGTCCAAACCCGAAATCAATGCAGTTCAGGTATTAACGCAGTTGTGGGCGCATTTCAGTCAGTCAGTGTGAATTACTTTTAACACATTTTCACAAAAACTGTGGACGCCTCACCCTCTTAAGTCACTCAATGACAGCCATAGCTTTCTCACAAACAAAAGTCAAATTATATTCTTGTTTCACCAGTAGCGTTTTCTTCGGCAGCGTTTTCTTCGGCAGCGTTTGCTATCGTCCTCTTGTTGTTATCGTGTCTGATCCACCTGGAAAGAAGAGCAATGCTAATTGTTGAATTTTGTTACAGACATGAGTTTTGCTGATATTGCATTAGTACTCAAATGGTACTACTACTACTACTACTACTACTACTACTACATGGTTGCAAAACTATAGTCTCAATTGAAACAATTGCCATAAGAGAGACAGATCCATGGATCTATGTTCAACCAAGTGATAGCTTTATGGCAGATGCTGTCGCCAGTACAAATTATGCTGGTAACAAAACACTTAAAAACACTGCTGCCAGTAAGCCTCGTTTAAAATACCCTAAGAGTGATGTACTGGCAGCAAGACACTTCATAACGCTGCTACCATTAAGCCGCATTATGTGACTGTAAGAGTACGTACTGGCAGCAAGAAACTTAAAAACGCTGCTGCCAATAAACCCCCATTATTTTACTGTAAAGTGGCGTACTGGCAGCAAGACACTTAAAAACGCTGCTGCAGTAAGCCCCTTATGTTACTGTAAGAGTGGTGAACACTTGAAAATGCTGGCTTACTGGGAGCAGCATTTTCAAGTTTCTTGCTGCCAGTACACCACTTTTACAGTACGTATTGTGGGATTACTGGCACCAGCGTTTTCAAGTTTCTTGGTACCAGTACGCCAGTAATGCGGTTTACTGGCAGCAGCGTTTTTAAGTATCCTGCTGCCAGTATACCACGCTTACAGCAAGATAATGTGGCATACTGGCAGCAGCATTTTGAAGTGTCTTGCTATCATATTTGCACTGGCAGTAGCTACTGCATAGTTGGCCTATTTTTTCGATAAAACTAACAATATACAAAAATATCTTTATACTATAATTCAAAATATTTACTTAGCGCTACAAATCAAAAACCATATGTTACCTGATAGTTCATGTCAGATAGTTATTATTAGGCCACTAGCATAGCCATATCTTTGCTTCGCTCACTCTATTGGCGTAGAGTGTAATTTCTTCTTCATGTAATTTCTTTGATTTCAAGAGCATCACGAAATCGATGTACCGATTATCACAAAAAAATCCAGTAAGGGACCCATCATGTTTTCGCCGTATGAAGTAGTATCATAGCCAAAATGGCTGCCACCAAGTTTGTGATCCGAAACAGGGTACAATATATCACACTATATATATAACACTATATTGTACCAGGGTACAACATATCGCACTGAAACTGTATTGCAGCTGCGACTAATCACAGATCAGCCATGGTCCGCTGGTTATTTAACTCTGGGAACCTTTACACTGGGTTTTGGGCATACAAAGTCTATGTCCGACCTTTACTCGAAATGGGAGCCAGGCCTGGTCTCCCTACCTCTTAAAGGACATTGATCGACTCGAATCCGTCCAGAGGAGGCATACAAAGTCACTACCGGGCACGCGCGATTTGCCTTGACAGTCGCAGACTTCATGACCTTGGATTGGACTCTCTGGAATGTAGACGTTTAAAGGCAGACTGAGTCCTTACTTTTAAAATTGTACACTGTTTGCTCCCCATTGAATCAGTTCGGTGACCCACACTCGTGGTAACCATTTGCAGCTCGTTTTACCCAAATTTCGCCTTGAATCTCGGAAATCCTTCTTTGCTTTGCGAGTTGTGCCAGTCTGGAAGTTCCTCGATAACGTGACAGTTTCAGCGTTGTCCCTCACTTCCTTCAAAACGCGACTTAGGTCTGTAAATTTTCGTCGCTTTCTTTGGCACTCGGAGAACTTTCCTTGGAGTCCATGAAACCTTCACATGAACCTTTGACATGCATGCTTTACTTTTGGATCATTTACACAATAACTAAACACAAGAATTGCGGTAAGAATACGTTACGTACGTCCGATACAACAATTTAATTATTGTATCACCAAAACACGACATGGAGACCGCCATTGATTGCTGGAACGCGCAGAAATTAATGCCGACTGATGTCACTCTTCGATTTCGACTCGCAGCCGATTGAGATAGCTCTATTGGCTGTGAGAGCTCGAGCGTCTGACGGCCTTAGCTGACCGACAGTGTAGTGGCCAGCTAAGGCCGTCGGACGCTTGAGCTCTCACAGCCAATAGAGCTATCTCAATCGGCTACGAGTCGAAATCGAAAAGTGATATCTGTCGGCATTAATTTCTGCGCGTTCCAGCAACACAATGGGGGTCTCCGTGTCGTGTTTTGGTGATGCAATAATTAGATTGTTGTATCGGACGTACGTAACGTATTCTTACCGCAGTTCTTGTGTTTAGTTATTGTGTAAGTGATCCAAAAGTAACGCATGCATGTCAAAATGGATGTAATTGCCCTTTAAAGCTGAATCTTGCTGCTATTTATCATAAACTAGAGGAAGCCCGTGCTACGCACGGGGCCGGTCATGAATTAAGTTTACAGACCCACTCGCCTTTCCCTCCCGGCCCCACTCCCACTCCCAACTCCTTCACTCCCACTCCCCACTCCCAACCCCCTCACTCGCACTCCCCACTCGCACTTCCAACTCCCCACTCCCACTCCCAACTCCCCACTCCCACTCCCTCTCCCATTTTTGCGCTCACTGGCTGACAAAGGGTGATTTTTGTTGGCCTCAGTCACTGAATCTGCGCATCCAGTGACTCAAATCACAGGATGCACCGTTTAAAGAATGTTGAACCATCATCTTTGCATGAAACAATTTTTCTGTGGGCAGTCAATAAATAAGCTTTCGTAGAACAAAAGTTGAAACCTTTAGCACGGCTGCTTTGGCATTTTCCTTTTCTGGGAGATGAAAGAAGTAAATAGCAGACCTATGACTGCCTAACAATGGCTCATTATTGTTTTGTTTTCACTCACAGAGGTTTGATTGTAAACGACTACTTTGCAAGATAGCAATGATCAGCCTCGTGCTCAGCAGTGATTGTTGTTGTCCACTTTAAAACAATTCAGCTCAGCTCTGAAAGCCTTCATCAGCGAATTAAACAAGCCATTGCATCGTTTCCAGTAGCTTAGTTTGATTTAAAACTATACGCATTTAGCTGAAACATGGATTCTTTCAATTCAATTCAATTTGTTTATTATGGGTCTCGGCCCTAAGCCACGCACCCAAACTCATTCTAAATTACAAAATACCATCAATCACCAAAGTACCGTCACATTTCCATCTAGACACATACCAGACACATCTAGGCCAGACACAGCGCCACAAATTGTCCACCACATCACACGACGTAGGAGAGGGCGGAGAGAGCACACACTACAGCCGTATTCCCGTCGCAACACAGTATCTGGCTAACCGACGCAACTTTCGCAAGGGGGATGAGCCTGCCGATGTAGACAGCAGCAAGTGGACAGTTGGCAACTCCTGTGTCCACGTGAGGATCGCGCAACGCTGATGCGCAAAAGACGGACAAACAAGGATGAAGTGCTCTGGTGTCATGTCTACACCACACACCGGACAGAACGGGTCAGCTACCCATCCGATCCTGTGCCGATGTGCACGCAGAAGTGAATGTCCGGTCCGTAATCTGGAGAGCAACTTCGCGTCCTGATAACTAAGTTTGTCTAGTACTGGATGAAGATCACAAGTCGGTTGAATTCGAAACAGGCCTCTGCCTGTCGACGATGCCGCCCACATTTCTTGCCAGTTGCTGATAAACCAGCGTCGAAGGAGTGGCCGCCTTGCCTTTGGTGAAAGGACTGGCACAACCTCTGTTGATTCCTGATAGACCGCTTCACGCGCCAAGCCATCAGCCTGTTCGTTCCCGTGAACACCACTGTGCCCACGGATCCACCTAAATGCTACAGTGCTACGTTGCATTGCAACCCAAAACTTCCAACCGATGGAGTAGATCAATGGGTCGTCCACCTCAAGTAGTTCCCAAGAGCGCTGCAAATTTCTTATGCTGGAGAGCGAGTCGGTGCAAATGGAAAACGACGGGAGATCCAGGTCTAATGCAACATCCAATGCGACCGATATGGCCACTTTCTCACAAACCGTGCTAGATGTCGCCGCAGGCATGCACCGCTTGAGTGAAAGTTTCAGAGACGGTACACTCACCCCAATTCCACCTTTCAGTGTGGCCGGAATAAAAGAGGCGTCACAAAAAACGTCACATTCGACGTACACAAACTCAAACACCTTCAAAACATCTGGACACCACTTCCATGGACTCTGAGGACTCATCCTGCCAACAGTGAAACAGTGCTCAGAAATCTGAAGCAAGGTGGTTACACCATGCCCAGCCACACCAAGCAAGTCTCGCGCCCTGTCATTAAGTTGCCTGTAATCCGCTAAGATTTGCCCGACCGGGTCTGCTACACCCCTGCTTAGGTTCCGCATGCACAGGACTGCCAGGAGTTCTCTCGCACGGTAGTCTAGGGGTGTTTCCCCGCACTCCACCCAGAGTGCCTGCACTGGTGTCGAGACCATGCAACCCGAAATAACGCGCAAACACTCATTCACCGAAATTTGTAACATCCTGACATGCCGTTTCGAGGTACTCAGAAACGGCAGGTGATAGTCTAGGCACGCCCTAATGAATGTCCTATAGACAGCCAGCAGTGCGCCTCGCGTAACCATGGCATGCTTGACAAGAGCCTTAAGAATTGACATCCGTGATCGAATCTTCACACGTAACCCGCTCGCATGAGCATTCCAAGTGAGTCCAGCATCCAGTAGAACCCCAAGATACTTCACTTGCTGTTTTGGTTGAACATCAACTCCATCCACCCACAACCTGGGCATGGTCTGCATGCTGTTACGCGCACGTGAAAAAACAACCACCTCTGTCTTGGTAGGGGCAAGGAGCAAACCCCTATCACCAAGTCGCAGGGATACTAAGTCAAGGGCACGCTGTGCATGTGCCGCTAACTGATGCAAGTCACTGCCGACAAACCACATCGCAACATCGTCGGCATAACACACTATGTTAGCCGAGACTCCTAACTCTACAAGTACATCATTAATGGCCATAGCAAAGAGTGTCGGGCTGAGACAGCTCCCCTGAGGGAGCCCACGATCAGTTTGTGCCTCAGCCGACCAGTGGCCATTCACTCGCGTTGCAAAACGACGCGCACCGAGGAGAGCAACAATCGCCCGTGAGAGCTTGGAACTAACACCCATCCGAGCTAGAGTCGCTGCAACCCAATCTATAGACACCGTATCGTATGCTGCCCGAATATCAAGGAATACTGCAACCACTACTTTTCCCCGTGCCCATGCCTCCCTAATGCCTGTCAATAGATATAGTACCGCATCCTGTGCACTTCTACCAGGTCTGTACCCAAACTGAATTGGCGCCAAACAGTTATAGTATTCAACATGCCAACTAAGTCTACGAATCAGCATCCGCTCAAAGATTTTGCGGACGCACGAGAGAAGTGCGATTGGTCTGTAATTAACAAGATTTGACCTATCACTACCAGCCTTATGGACAGGGACAAGGATGGTAAACATCCATGCCGGGGGCACAGCAGCACCATCCAAGATGCCTTGGAAATGCGTCAGAAGCTTCTCTTTGGCCTCTCTCGGCTGCCTCTTCAATTCATCATACGTGACCATGTCCACACCGGGCGTGCTCGTATTCTTGCACTTCAACAAAGCCGCTTCAAGTTCCTGGAGCTCCCACTGAGCGTCACCAGCGTCAGAACGAATACCATCCTGGCTAGAGGAGGCGGGACGCCCGTGGGAAGAGCATAAACACTTGCAAATCTACTGTTGAAGGCGTCTGCCATGTCTTCGCCCCGTAGGATAGAGCGGCCAGAGGTCCCCACTTGCGTGCTATAAATCCACGTCACATTAGTCTTAGCATCTTGTTGGCGAAGTGCACTCCATGCCTGCGACAGAGACACTGCCGCACCTACACGCGCACAGAGTCGCCTTCCATAAGTCTCCTTTTCCTTTCTAATGATATATTCCGATTCACGTGCCGTGCCCCTGTAGAGCAGCCAGTGTTCCTCATTGGACAGTCGCTTCCACCTTCGGTAAGCTCTACGCCTATCGCGCACAGCCACCGTGCAAATGTGCGTCCACCAGTCGGGTTGCTGCCTTCTGTTAGAATCCCCGTGCTGCACATACCTGCTCTTGCGCCGACGACACAAATTTTCATTCATCCAGCCCGAGAAGCATCCATTGCTTACTACAGGGTGTCTCCTGCTTCTACTCGGTGCTTGCACTCGATTCCCTACAGGACGCAGAAGAATCGGAAGATGATCACTGTTCCTATGATCATCCGACACTTCAAAAGCAAAAGCTGATGCCAATCTAGGGGTGCAAACAAAAAAATCCAGCACCGACTCCTGTACCGTGCCATATTGCCACCTGGTGAATGTTGGGGTCCCATTTTGGATTATACATAAACCCACATGATCAATCGCACTGACTAGTCGTCGCCCTCTCGCATCTATCCGCAGCGAGCCCCAATCAAAATGGTGACTGTTAAAATCCCCCCCTATTAAACATGGAGTGGCGAATTGCTCAAACCAGGAGGACCACTCCGCAGTAGATGGATTGCCTGTGGCGTGAAGAAAAATTAGGTTAACCCATTGATCCAAAATCCATATTTTAATGGCACATGCGTCAATGCCATGTACATGCCGCGTTAACACAAACGGTAGATACGGGACCGACCACTTCACAAAGATGCCTACTTTGCGACCAGAATACACGAAATCGGCTCTCATGGCCGCCGCATTAAAATCACCCATATTGTTCGCCTCTTGAACACCAAGGACATCAACATGATGATGAAGAAGCTGCTCTACCTCTTGCATTTTATTTTGCAGCCCCCTGGCATTCCATGATGCTACATTGAAACCTACGAATGTTGCTGAAGCCTACCAAACACATGCATGCGACTTGGAACACGGCTGTCATACGACCTCCGGCTCCCCCCCTCCTGTCAAATCACTATTTTCTTCTATGCTGCTCATCTGGCTTAAATCTAAACTTTGACCATCGTCAATCAACTGCTGTGCTTCAACCACCTGCACACTATTAGTGATTAGGTTAGAAACTGTTGCTTGTTGTGAAATTAGGCCCTCAAGCTGGTCTTGTGAAGAAGCTGTGCAACTCGCATACGAATGTTCTGATACCGCTGGCGATGCTGCAACATCTTGCATGACTACAATATTCGGATCACTCAGACCACTTACTTGCTCTTCCTCCTTCTCTTTCTCTTTAGGCAGTTTCTCTGACGATCTTTTCCTTCTTCCTCCACGTTTCCGCTTAGCAGGGGGCATCAGCCATTGTTCTTCTCCAGTACTCTCATCTGCATTAGGAGCCTTATCCGCTTGGATTTCCAAAACGTTTTCCTCGCCGTCCTGGTCATCCATTTGCATACTGGTGCTCTCTTCCAAGGCCATTTGCCCCAGGGTGGAACGTTGTTGCTGCTGCTGCTGCTGCTGCTGCCGTTGTTGTTGCTGTTGATGTCGGTGTTGGAATGACGTCACATTTTCTCGTTCTTGTAGCTGTCTACGCCGCTCCTCTTCATATACAGCTTTCTGCAAATGTTCACACAATTGCCGGGGATCCCGCCAAACACCGCATGTCGCACAATAGCGGCTCACGCAGACACGTCTGTAGTTCCCACGCATCGAGCACCTCAGGCACTTGGGCGCGCGATCACTGACGATGACAAGAGACGGGATTCCCCGGATAACGACAACATCTGGCACATCTTCTATAGACAGACCTTCGTGCAAACGCAGGGTGATAATACGAACATTCGTTTCACAGACCTCACGACCACGGATTGTCAGTTTTTCAAATGCATGGGCTTCCAATATGCCTACCCTACCAAAAGACGCACCTACAACTTGCGGTGTAATGCCACGTGGCAGCCAGTGGAGTCGCGCTTGAATAGTTTCCTCGTGGAGGTCGAATAGCTCAGCCGCGCACCCATCAACACTCACTTTTTCTTTGAGCAGCTTCTGTTTTGCTGCTTTAGTCCTGAGTTCAATTTCAAAAGCATTACCTCCTCGTAATACACCAACTGCCGCAATTTCATTGGCTCCTACTATGCGCTCAATGACGGAATAGATCTGTGCATAAGGGTAGGGACGGCCAACTGGGTCACACACAAGAACAACCGACAGGGGCATTTTGATATTGGACAAGCTCCCTCCATACTGCTTTTTGAGCGCCTGTAAATTCCTTGAATGGACGTGTGCTGCTAACTCTTCCTCTTGCCTGTCATCTTCTTCACTCCCACTCCACGCTCCCTTCTCTGCACCACGCGCAGCAGTGCTAAATAGTTTTTGCACTGACTGAATAACCGCATCTTTCTCTGCATCCTTACTTGACTGATCACGCTCACCTCTATGCCGCTGCGCTTCTCTGCCGCTGCATCCATCTTGGCTTTTCATCATTGCCGCTACATCACTCACACCATATTTACGTACACGTTCTTCAGCTAAGCCACGTTTATGCGCCACTGCCATCACCGCCACAAACGTTTCCGTAGAAACCAACCCAGTATTCAATTCTCCACTAGTGATTATCTTTTTGTGGATTAGCTCCCGAAGCAGGGCATCAACATCCTCCGCCATTTTTCCTCCGCTTTCATTCTTTCATTTTACCCATCAACAATCAACGATTTGGACGATAGTTTTCAATCCTTAATTAGCACGTGCACCAGGAATTGTTAGGCACTGTAGCAAAGACATTACACGTGCACGGAAACAATGAGAAGCGATTAAAGTGATTGTTGTCCTTCCGGTTTTCCTTTTATCTTTCCTTTTATCATCTCAGCCGAGATCCAGTATTATTATGTAGATTGAATTGAATGCATAAAATTCTGCTTTACTCTCACTGTTGCTGAACGCAACCACGAGAATGACGCCGCGGTCGGCTTGTTTGTGTAGGAAGATGGAGCCTGCTTTGCGGGTTAGCTGCAAATCCCAACTTACTCTACTCCCGTGGTTGGTCACGATTTTAACATGAATTAATTGAAAATTCAGAGTTCTTAAGAAATGAAATGAAATTTAATGTCAGAGCTCGGTCTGTCACCATGCGCTCTATTACAGAATCTAAGTGTCACATGAATAGAACAGCAAAGAAATAATTTCAACAAAGAAACAGCAAAACAGCATCACACCAGATCCAGTGCTGGAGCAAGAGGGGAAGAAGGAGGGGGCCACCCCGGGCACCAAAAGGGGGAAGGGCGCCGAAAACGCTACCCCACCCCAAAAAAGAAAATTGAAAATTTGAACTTAAATAAATGCTCGTTTGGCGAAGAGGCTAGCCTAAATACAATCGGTTTTGAAAATTAATTTGTCAGTTGTAACAGTAGTTTATGATATAGGTGGCCTATGACTGGCAGGTAAACACACAAGAACACGAATATGGCAAAACAAATACTTAATTTTTCGGCCCGGTATTTGGGGCTTGTTCATATTAAAAATCTTAAAACACTAAACAAAGTGAGAGCTGCCACAAATTGTGGACTTCACACAGCCACTATGTTGAAAAACCATCCAATATGGCGGCTGTATGAAGTCCACAATTTGAGGCCTTTTTTCATGTGTTAAAATTTTTATTGTGAACAAGTCCGAAATCCGGGCTTAATTGCTTCCAAATTCATATTCTTGTTAATTTTCTTGCCCGTTACAGGGCACCTCTATCATAAACTAAATACAATAGTAATACTTCAAATGTCGATAAATACTTTTGAGTCAGGCCTACCCACCTCACCCCTTCATATCAGATTCGTGTGTTTTCAGTGTGTTGGCATTAGCTCTCTAACACCGTAATAGGTTCATTTTTAGGGACATATGGGAAGAGGCGTGTGAAAGGAGGACGGGAAGGTTGCATGCAATCTGCTGTATAATAACGATAAAGTGGGCGCTCAAGGAGCGACTGGCCCCGGGCGCTCAAACGCCTTGCTCCGGCACTGACCAGATCTACACTAACACTTTCTCCTTGTGTCCTAGCGTCCAGGAGACCCAACACCACAACCCAGCCATGTCCAATGCACCGCACACGAAGTCCTGGCACGCGGTGCAGGAGCTGAAGAAGTGGAGACTACGTAGGTGAGGAAGGTGCAGTCAAACGCGAACACCAGCGGCTTTGGAGAAACGTGCCACAGCTGTTACTCTACAACGAGTCCTGCTGCCTTCAGACAGGGACAAAAGACTGGCCACCGTCGGGCTGACCACAAGATGATCCGCCAGTATTGCCCTCTGAGTTCTTAATAGTACGCGTCAACAATGACTGGCCCGAAAACAAAGTGAAAACAACATAATTAGTCGTTAAATTATTTTGATTTCTTACTGCTTTCGAGATCTATGTCACGTTTCTATTACTTCGTACTGATGCAAAACATGTCGTCATTGAAGCGGTTTATTTTTTTTTCATTTTGGGAGAAAGTTTATTAAGAAAGGTCAAAGTTTGTTCTCACATTTTTTGCCTGATCCAACTTTGACGTCACTAACAGTTTACAGGGTAGTTTTATGCGTATTTGAGGATCACAAAATCAAGTTACAGCAATGAAAATAGGATTAACGGAAGCGCAATTTAGTTATCTTTCTTTTGGCCCTACTCTCATCTTTGTAGGAGCCTTGGGTTCAGGAGGAGTAGCGGTACACGCACACACATCCTACAGTTTTAATGATGTAGATTGCTTTAAGGAACAACTCAGTGAGGCTCACATATTAAGTGAGAATGCGTGGAGTAGCACCTGAGACGAAGATGATCTACTGAAAGGCATTTTTGTCATGATGCAGTGATCAGTTGAACTTGGGAGTTGTTTGTTACTTGGCACAATCGGTACCAGGAGAATCTGAGCCACACTTCTAGGAAGGAGTTAGTAATTTTCCGGGTGGTTGCTGGACACTTTGCGACCCGAATTATGAAATTCTGTGTGACGGGGCACTAATACCTAACGTACTTAGTTCTCATTAGAACTATGTCATATTATTTTTTAGAGCTTCTTGCTTTTGAACTTAAGGGTTTCTATGGACTAGTGATATAGTACCATCATCCATTTGTAAATTACTCTGTTGCATTGAATTTCGATTAAAAAAAAACACCAATGCTTTAGCCGAAGTGTAGTTATTAATCCAAGCTTTGGCTACTGCCGTTGTACTGATCGGCCGGCCAAATCAATGCAATCGATTGGATGGGACATTGGCATCTGTATCTAGCCATCTGCAGGCGAGTCTCAGGCCGAAAGGCTAACATATAAATCCAACTGGTGGCAGAAATTGGTTGCATCTCTGTATTACATAATGTCTGCAATGTCTGTGAAATAGCTTGATCTATTTCAAATAAAGGAGTTTGTGCTGTTAAAGAGACCTACCCACCAAAGATAATATGTTTCGATTTTTCTCGATTATTTCGACATGAAGTACAATCGTAAGGCTTCATTTCCCTACCATTAGTCAGTCTCTTGCCATGAATCCGTCATAAAAAGTAGAATAGATTCTGTTTTATTATATTGCATCCTTTACCTCACGGTTTATGCTTTCTGGACTTCGATCTGCGAACAGTAGCCTACCTTGTTTCATCAATACGACTTCAGCACTTGAAAGCATTTTAAGATACTATGTAAACTATGATGTCCAAAATCTAAATTAATTCAAAATCAAAACTGGTATAAGAAAAACCGAGAAGTTAATCACACCGACTAATAGTTCAAAAGTAAGTGAAAACTAGAAAACTGCTACTAGTTTTCATTTACTGTCCAAAGTATTATTCGGTGCGATGAACTTGGCGGCCTTTCCCTTGCTGAATGATATTACTACCTTCAAAGGCTGTCCTTTTTTGGAAACTTGGTGGCTTCTCTTATACCACTTTTGGTTTTGCGTGGAGATGACAACTTTTACACGACTATGAACATACAAAAGGTTACACCGTCTTATCTTCATCTCGACATTTTTTCTGGAGGAATTTTATGTCTATGAATTTTCACATTGATAATTTTCACATTTGCCATTGCCCAATTAATCGTTATATCAGCAATACTGATACGGTTTGGTTTATTGCATGTGCATGCTTCACTTGCTTAAGTTTCTTCAGTCCCATTTTTGCGCACACTGGCTAACAAATGTTGATTTTCGTTCGCTTCGCTCACTCAATCAGCACATCCCCCTTCAGTTGCTCCTTCCCCCCCCCCCCCCCGAGGTTAATCTTAATCACGCAATGGAGCTGGAATTTCCCACTAAATCAGAGCATCCCTGCATCTTTCCTTTTCATTTTACATGCTTTTAGTTCCTTACAGTTTACGGACACATGTAACTTAGGACTGTGAACGTACGTAAGATCACACTATCTTATTTTCATCTGTACCTTTCTTCTTGAGGAGTTAGAAGTTTGTAAATTTTAACATTGCTCATTTTTACTATTGCCATTGCCCAATTAGCCGTTACATCAGCCAATTTAACAATTTTTTGTTTTTGGTTATTAACATAAATCCCGTTTGCTCGTGGATGTTTGTATTGTTGCATATCCATCATCTGACATGTGCCCTTTATTGTACGCAATCCACGGCAACGTAAATGTTTACCTTCGTTACAGTTCATTTTTTAGCTCGTCCTGGTTTTGGAAATAAGTCTTAAGTACCAGGGGATTGTCCCAGCCATTGTTGCTTGAAATCTTTGGTTGCAACATGGAAAACAAACTAAATTTACGTTCGTTGGTTGCGATTTTTAAAACCCTCCCTCGCATTTGCCCTTATCACCATGCATTCGTGTGTAAACTTTCAGATGTGCAGGCCTTCCCAATTTTTCGCTAGCTATGAGCAATAAGTCTATGGGATTTAACATGGGGAAAGACATTACTAGCTAGTAGCATGAAAACAACGTTATTGGTGCATCTTTTTCTCTACGATTGATGGACATTCATTTGTCCAATTTGAAACATTTCGGCCGCATTGGGATTTATCCTCAACGTGACAAATTATGCTTTTAGTTGCTTATAAAGTTGACAGATACACGTCTGCTACTGAGGCCGGAAGAATTTTATTCTGTATGGGCCGTGGCCCAAAGCCATGCGCCCAGAAACAGATACTGACCTAAGGTTACGTAATACTATTTCACATTGTCGAAACTTTTACACCTTTACTGTTACTCCTGGTATAACTTTGGTAACACGAATTGCACTGAAGCAACGACAACTCACAGCTGCAGTTCCACCCCGTTGTGTACTTGTAGCCGATGTGGCGTTGCATCTGCTCACGTTTGTTGCACAGCGACAAACCTTGCTGACATCGCACTGTAGCACTTTCTCCATTGTGCGTCATACCAATACTGCTCCCCTCCACTGTTTTTATGTTGCCGCTGGTTTTCCACACCGCACTACTTCAGGCCTGAGAATTATAATCATCTATGCAACGCCACTTGCTGAAATTGCCATTGTGTATCATGCCGCTACTGCTTAACTCCACTGTGTATATGTCACCGTTTCACCGTTGTTTTCCTCCGTCCCCATCTTCATTTCAATTCTCACATCAATTAAAGCCTGCTGAAAGTGGACCGAAACACAACCCAGCATA
>JAHWFP010185849.1:2760-16539 GCA_023313725.1 Lithobius niger | reverse complement strand
GTGCATATCAATTTTGCACGCTTGCTTTGCTTTTGCTAATATATTCACTTTTTATTGAAATATTTTTATTTCAATTGTTTCCAGCATTGAAGTTTGTATCAGCAATACTGCATTCTACTCACTGATAGACCCTTATTTTAAAACATGGCATTTTAGGGATACATTCATTATATAAAAAAAAAATGTTCACCCATCTTGTAGAACACGATAATATATCCTGTATGTTTCAAATAATTCATCCACTTCGTTTGGAAGTTGAAACATAAAGCACCTCTGATGAATTACAAAATGTAGAGTACGTGTTACCCTGTTCTTCAAGTTGGGTAAGAATTGTTATCCTCATTATCAGGGAAAGCCACATTATTCAGGATAAAACCGAGGATTGATGTTGAGCACATTCCTAGTTTTAACCAGTTTTAGACGGGGAACAAATTTTGTATGTAAAATGCAAGGTGAAACGAAAAAGTAACGGAAATTCAAAGTGAATGAAAAATGGGATGGGAAATATTTCTTGCTGAGTTTGTTTGCACAGCTTCATAAAAACAACGTTCTGCTTTCAAAATTGAGACTCGGCAGGTTAGCCTCACCCGTATCTTTGGTGATCATTTGATTGATGTGTGCAGACAAGTTAATTGCACTTAAAACTTATGCATACCAACCAACCTATTCTTAAACAGATAAACAGCAATTGATTTTCTCATTGGCTAGAAACTAGGAACAATTAATTTAAAACAGTTTTCCCATCATCAGTTTTGTTTTGGGCATTAAAGAGCCGCTCTTTAAAGTCCTGGCATCATGCTATAACATTTATAGAAAGTGAAATTGAAATCATTGTGTGAATCTTTTTAAAAGTAAAGTGTGAGTGCACAAACACCAGTCGTAGTGCTCAATTATCTTATTATTATTTCATTAAAATGTTTATTGGTTAGGCCTAATTAAATTGTTTAATTATTTTCTTTCTTCAGTCTCTTTTCTCTTCATAAACGCATTTTCCGTGTTCACAAGGTTTGCACATTACTGGGAAAATCTGGATTACCAGTACTTGAACAGTCAGGGAGTAGAAAATAAATGATCAGGGAATACAAAATTTGAAGAAGAAACCCAGGAAAATTCTAATACATTTTTTAATTGTTTGTTTTGGTCATTGAGATGACATAGTCAACAAATTGTGGGCCTAAAGGGTTAATGTCAAATCACAGGAAAATTTGCTAAATCCGGGCAGTGGGAATTAACCCAGAATTAACCCATTTTTTCAACACAAAAAAATTGTATGAGTCATGATAGTTCTCACACTACACATTTTTAGCCAAAAACGTTATGTCTAGTATTGCTGACTGCTTCAATTTACTACGAATGTGATGGCAGTGACACACACAGTTCATGACAGGCTTTGCATGTTTTATTGTATGGCGGCATTACAGAGGTGGCATCCACGAAGAAAAGAATTTAAACCAAGGCTCCTTCACCCATTTTGTCCTAGCAGTAAAGCACTGGACATGGTCTTGAATTCCATGTCAAACACTCACTCCAAGAATCTTGCTGTTACCTTTTCACTGCTACTGCCTTGCATGAAGATTCATCATACTTTTGTTTCGCTGTGCCATTCAAAACCAAAATTCCTCTTTTTTCAGGGCAAAAAGGGTGAAAAAGGAGCCAAGGGGGAGTCGGTAAGTGGCCGTCCTTTTTCGCCCTTAAAAAATGTAAGCTTTTGAATCATATTCTGAACCACACATTGCTGTGCTATTGCTGCACCCTAAAACTGTCATGTCTTTTAAAGCATTTGGCAAAAATAAATTACAACACACCCATGATGGCGCCAGTGTAGCTTACACGCCTTGAACTTGAACGTTGCACTCGTTTCTGTATCCTTTCGCACCCTTTTCTCTTTTACTTGCTTTCTACCAGTCTGTGAACTAATTACGACATTGTAATGGGGTATAACTTTTCCTGAGACTTACGAAGTGTGTATACGGCACTTTGTTCCACCTTAAGTTTGCAAAGACATCACAACTCCCCCAAATTCAGACTGAGCAAGAAAGGGCGTCTGCACCATAGGGACAGGGAGCCATGTCTTTTTTTTTAAATTCCTTATATGCCTGAGTAGGTGATATCTCCTCCAATCTCACCTATAAAGACTCCCTCCTAACCAACCCTCCTAAAAAAAAATCCCAATGGAAAAAATCTTGACCAATGTTTTTATTTAACACTATAACGAAAAACTTTGCTAACTCGTGTGAAGTTTACATTTTCTATGATTTTAATGCAGCAAAGGCAAAACTTATATTGTTGGATGTTTCACGTAAGATGTTGCATTAATGGTAGGTAATACAGTCGATCAATTTTCAGTTATTTTAACTAGAATGATTGAATATTCCTTTTTGTTGCAAAATGTGCAACAGGGCTGGAAAGGGGACAGGTGCCACTAACATCCAGCCTAAATTTAAAAAGAAAAAAAAAACAAGAATTAATACGTTCAGTAACGGGAAGGAAAGGGACATGACTGCTTTACCACCAAGCTTAGACCTGCTGGGGACCATAAGGTCGCCAACAGCATCGCCAGTCACATAGGCAAGGACGAACAGGAAAGGCAGGCACACTACACGCAAAAGACTGTAAAAGTGGCATCATGGCCAATCTAAGCTTGAACTCTCCCTATGTTTGCATCAACTCTCCCTGAACTCTACTCAGAGATGAACTCTAGTGTGGTTGGTTGTTGGCTTGATTGTTGGTTATGTGCGTTCAAGTAAATTTGTGGAACTGAATTCGTAAGGTTGTGAAAATTGAAAATTCTTTAGCAACTCTATCAAAGCCTTGAAATGTTAAATTGAAATCTAAGTTTGTAAACTTTTAGCTTCTTTTCTTCAGTAGTTCGTCACACTGGAGAACTGTCATATTATGTGGTAGAGACCAACAGTAAGACTTATTGAAATTTACCTTGACAAGTATAAAACCTAATGATATTTTATCCACTCAAACAAAAGGTTTTTAGTTGATGCTGACGCTCAAATTTTTGCGTATATGTCACTTAAGGTACACGCGTACACTCCATCTCCAGAAGCATACACTTTTAATGGCATTTTAGCCTTACACAAGAAATATAGAAACATTTCACAAGTATTAGGTGAACTTTTTACAGTCAATACATTCTTTAATGGCATTCTAGTTTAGGCAACACGGAAAAGTGGGCAGCTAACTCTAGGGCGCTGCAGGATGTTCACATACCAGCTGTTTTGAGTAGCAGAGATTTTTTTTTTATTCCAAGGTATGGTAGCTGAAAATAAAAACATGCTTCTCATTGGAATGGTAAATGTTTAAGAAATCCATGGTGGGGTTTTAAATGACACAGTCGAGGCAGCCGACGGCATCTAGCAACGGGAAATGATAGTGGAGTTGGCTAAGAGTAACGTGCTCCCGCATTACTGTCCCACAAATCTTAAAACCCTAAGTGCACTACAACGTCAACAATTGCTTCCGTGCTGTACGTAATTGAAATACTGTTCTTCCTTGAAACCCGTTGCAGCTACTTGGTCCTGCATTACTGAACATTAATCGATAATATGGAACATGTTACAGTAATAATATTTATGTATCTTGCTGCTCCTGAGGAACCTTCACTGCATTAATCTGTTTTCTATTTTCTGGGTATTTGGTTGCCTAGCTTTGTATTGTACGATTGCTTCTTTAGCAAGCGCATGTTCACATTTACTTTCCACGTGGCTTTTGGCATAAGTAGATGGTCTGATGAATACCTGCTTTTAGTTTCAGCATTATTTCAAAAAAAGTCTTGAAATACGCCACACAAAAGTAGTAGTTTGCTGATAGTGTGGTGCAGCCTTGGAATGGGTGATTTTGATGTGTCGTAAACATGAATAAAGATAGTAAGAATGTTAAGTGAAACGTGACGGTAGCGTGTTTGGTGAGTAGCACAGAATTGTTGTTTTACTGAAAAAGAGAGGGAAAAAGTTGAATATGGTGGCCACTACAAATAACGACACAGCTCATAAAACTACGTTGTTGGTTACACTGAATAAGTTAACGTGAAACTACATAATGTTGCTACTGTATAGCAATTTGCTTTTGTGTTTGTGGATCTTTAAAAGAAACCTGATTATCGGGGCAAAATTATAAAAAAAAAACATTCATGAATTTTCGCCGTAATTTACAACATTTCTAATTCAGACTTTAGTTTCTGGAATTTTGCAGTACAATTCTTGTATTTCTCAGAAATACTAAGGAGTGCGTTTCTTTTTTGCCTGACTTTCAGGGACCATCCGGAAAACGTGGAAGAAAAGGTGCTCGTGGTGATAAGGGTGAACAGGTACATAATTCTTAGTTTGACCCCTAGAAGATTAAGTTATGGTTCGTTGTCATTTTGTTTACAGCGAACTACCCCTCCTCCCTCCTCCCCATTTTGTCTTAATAGTTTCCTAGATTTCATACTAGACACAATGTTAGTCTCCGTTGCTCCTCGGCAAAATTCCTCAAGAAGTATTGTATCCTTGAAACATCATTCTATAAAGTTGTTAACAGTGTATGTTTTCTGATTAGGGTGTCCCTGGACTGGATGCCCCGTGTCCCTTAGGAACCGATGGATTACCTTTACCTGGTTGTGGATGGAGACCGCCTTCACAGGTATGGCCAGTTTTATTCATTAAACACTTGTTGGTTAATCATTAAATTTGTGTGAACATCAAGACCTGCTTTTCTGCCATTGGCAACACTTAGTACCTTACATTAAGGGCTACTAGAATCTGTTGATGATAGAAGCATGCACCAATTCTCTGAGGCCTACGATTATTGTTTTTTTTAGGGAGCACGAACCCAAACTGGATTATCTGCTCCACAACAATGAGAGGGACAATTTAGCTGGAGAAACCCAAGCGGAAATCCCAGTATCTTTGACATGCCGCAGTCATTTTGTTGGTTTTAAACAAATGTTTAGTAAAACAGGCATTTCACAATCCATTGTGAAATGCCAGTGTTACGAAACAATAGGCCACAATGATTATTTGTGCATATTCCTATCATCAATAGACCTAGTGTGTTCTTGAGAAAAGGTCGAAATGAGGTCACGTTAAGTGTCTTCTCAACTGATTCCTTAGTATTTTACCCCGATTGCTGTATGGTGGAATCTCACCTGTATTTTATTACCATGGGAGTAATCATTTCCTCCGCGGCTATTAACTTTTGGAAATAATTCTTTCCGACTGGGATTCTACTCTATGGTATACGTCATGATATGATATACTGTATGGAGTGGAGGAATTCATGAAATCCCTGAGGTTTCGCTACCTGTATTTCCTCCTTGGCTTCTATTTTCAACTAGACCATAAGTCACCCTTTTGCATCTACAGATCCCGCCTTCCCCCAGGATAAATGAAATACATCACCCGTAGTATCCGCCACTAGTGATTGTGCAAGTCAGTTAACAAACTGGAAAGAGTTTAGTGAATTGTATTGAGTATCCTGATAATTTGACAATGAGTACAGGCTGATGTAAGTAGGCTCCCGAAGCATACACTTTACAGTTGCGGAGGTATTCCGGAGGTATGTGAAAGGAGATAGAGGGCTGACGGGGGAGGGCGAGATAATGAAAGAAGGGTTTGAGTTTGTGGGGATTGAGAGAGTTGAAGTGGAATATAGCTCTTTCGTCCCATCTGAGGGAATTTTGTGGGGAAACGGATGATGAGCCGTTCGAAAGCCTGGGTGGGACTGAAGAGTTGCGAAGGGGGATGCTGGGAACTCCTTTTTCAGCAAAGGAACTGGGAGCATGGAGAGAAAGTCGTCAACTGAGAGGAATTGGGAGGAAAAGAGGAAGATAGGATAGGAAAGGGGTATAAGGGTCACTGGGGTCGAAGCATGATGGTTTTTTGGAAAATGGAAAGGAGACACCTGGTATGGAGGGCTGCGAGGGAGAATGAAGATTCGACCTGTGGAATTTGTTAGGAGGGGTATAAAAACCTTGAACATGTGTTGGTGCAGTGTTGTGGCCTAGAGGACCTGGGGTAGGGAAGGAGAGTTGGAGAAAGGAAAGGGAAGGAGGTTCTTTGTAGGCTCATTGGGTGGCGAGAGGAGTAAAAGGATCGATACTGGGTTGGTAGAAACATTCTGGTGGGTGGTGGAGTAAGTAGGATTCCAATTAGTGCTTCTGGCCTGCATGTGCAACTTGATCCTCTCCCTGATCCGCAAGGGTTGACCCACTATCACTACTTGTGTGAGTTTGGAGGGAGGGCAGGAGATGGAGGAAAGGCATTGAGGATTTTGAAACCAGCCTGTGGAAGAAGGGTGTGGAAGGAAAATCTACCACGAGGAGATAGAGAGAAGTTGAAAGTGGGATGGGAAAGGACGTATGGTAGGAGACTAGGGGAGTGTGCTCATGTTTACTGCCCGAACAGGAGCTTTGGAGACGAGGGATCTTGGATGGAAAGCGAGAGGAAGATGAAGATATCGTTGGTGTGTGGGGAGGGGGATGAATTTCTAGAGCATGTGTTGGTTGAGTGTGGAGAACTGGAAGACGTAAAGGGAAGAGAACGGTGGGAAAGGCAGTTCGTAGACTCTGGAGGGGGGGGGGATTGGGAGTGAAAAAACCCTGGTTGGATGATGCAAGAGGAGGGGAGGGATTAGGGTGCGTTCTCGGTGTGCGGCTAAAACTGCTCCCTGTTTCATAAAGGTTTAAACAGAACGGAAACCCAGTGGGCTCGAGATGGGTTAAATAAATACGGATGCAAACCTATTTACGTTGCTTTTTGGACTTGTGTGTCAGGCTGCCTGGGCGGGTAATCGAATCCATGACCTTTGAAAGCATAGGACGAGGCCCTACCTCTGAGCCATACTGGCAGGCTGTGTCACGCAGCTTCTAATGTTGATTTACTCTGATCAACATTTTGCAAAAAAAATTATAATCATGATAATAAATCGGCAGAGGTTATGTTTGCGGTTTGGTTCGTTTTGGATTTTTTTGGGGGGGGGGGACCTTACTTCCCCCTTCCCCTTCCCTGCGGTAGCACGTGCAGTGTTGAATAATTGGAGCATGTCAATCTCTTCTTGAGCATGTATATCCGTCGTGATAAAGCCAAGCGTAATTGCGTCAATTCTTCTATTACTTGGACTTTGAGCCATGATAGCGGTCTTTATTTTTAGTATAGCAAAACTCGGAAATCACGTGAGTGCAACGTCTGTCGTTTTTTATTGATAAATAATGTTCCACGGTGTTGCAGATAATATTTAATTACGTAGGAAATTGCACCTTGAGCAGTCAGTCTTCCACCATTATCAGATTGCCACCTAAGCTTAATTAACAGCAGTAACGTGTTTGTACAGATGCTATTTGATTAAAATTGACTGGTTGTGGAGTGTGACTGAGCTTTAAGTGAAGCAAAGCAAAGCAATGGAGTTTATCATTCCGAGTTCAGTTTCTGTCTGTCTGGCGGTCTGTCTGAACAGGAGTCGACAAATGTTTGCCACCTAATGATTTTAACCATCTTTTCGACCAGGGATTCTACTATTTTCGAGACTATAAAAGGGGAACAAATTTTAAAAACACAAATACTGCTAGTTTTCGTAGCTGACAGCTGACAATAGTTGAAAATTAACACACTCGTATACTGATTAATATTTTACTGCTTGAATGGATTTTGTATCATGAAAAATATCATGAAATTCTGATACAATTTAGGCAATCAGGTTGACCTTAGGGAGAGGGCCATAGCGAAGAGCACTTTTTGGTTGCTGGGGGGGGGGGCCGCTGCAAGACTCCCATTTTGCCAGCTCAACTTACGGATTTCGCTGAATAGCTTTAAAAATTAGAATGAATACACGTTGTTATAAAATCACACAGGTGATAGAGGTCTCGCAAGTCATATGATACGCGCGTATACACGTTGTCACACGGTTTGTGTCTTTTCGCTATTTAACCTGCCATAGACTGATGTGGTCTAGGGAAAAACTGAAGTAGTGTGGAAAAAATGTGGACATAGTAGACGTGGTTTTGTGTGCCGTCGTTTTTGTTTTGAGTATTTTATCAGCAGTTGTAGTTACTGTAAAAAAAACCTAGAAAAAAACGCGTGTGGGTAAGGGACAGGTAGCACAAAATAAGAGTTTGGATCCTGCACTCTTAAGTCGCCAAAATGCAGTTTCGAGTCTGACGGAAAACCAGAAAAGTGCACAGAAATATGTTTAAAAGAAGCTCCAGCTTTGTAAATCTTTAAAAAAAACTTGATGCTGTATATTTATTATTATTATTATTTATTTCAAAAATTCGGCCCACGTTTTTTGGACCACAGCACCTTTGCTTAAGTACAAAAAGTGCCGAGTTACAGATTACACAAAAGGACGAGGGAAATGAATTATGACACAGCAAAAACTACAAGCAATCACCGTACAGTACTGCATGCCACGTACTGAAGGTGTACTCCTTGCACAGTGAAAATCTGGTCACTGCCTGCACCAGAAGGTTAGGAGAAGCCAACACGCGAACACGAGTTCCCCAAACAGCTTTTCTTCTGATAGCTCCAAAGGATGGGAGGTTGTTCTCAACCATTAACCTACTTGCACTGTACCATGGTGGCCGACCATGTAGCCGTCTAGCAGCATTGTTGTATGCAACTCTGAGTTTGTTCACAGAGGCCTTGTTATAGTCCATCCATAAGCCACTTGTGTAGAGGTTTGTGCAATGTGCCTTGAAAAGACGGTTTTTTACAAATCTATCACATGAGCTAAACTTAGCCTTCAGGCCATTTCCAGCAACACACACCGTACGGCATTACCTGCGCATGTCGGCATCATCTCGTAAGTCATCCGAGATGATGTGCCCAAGGTAGCGGTAGCTGCTCACAAGCTTCACTGATTTACCACTTAAGAAAACCTTCGGGGGGATAAACGCTTTCCATTTCAGGCCTCTTGGTCTAAAGAAGATACACACAGTCTTGTCGGGGTTAAACAGAAGGTCCAACTGCTGGGCAACGTTTTCACTTACTGCCAGCAGTGCTTGAAGGGATTTAGCTGAAGGACAAATAATCGCCAAATCATCAGCGAAACAAATGTTATTGATGCATGTGCCACCAACATAGCAACCAATACCTTCGTTAACAAGTGCCTGGCTCAGAGACTCCATATAGACACCAAACAGGGCAGGGGATAACACTCCACCCTGTCTCACACCATTGCTGGTTTGAAAAATTCTAGAGGTGGACCCATTCCATCGCACAGTCATTTCCTGAGTTGAATACCAGTTCCTAAGAGTCTTGATTGCCCATATTGGGACACCCCTGTCACACAATTTCTTAAACAGAACGCCCCAGTTTACCCGATCATAGGCTTTACTGGCATCAAGGAAACAGACGTACACACCACTATCCTGGGCCCGGTAATGTCTTACAGTCTCCTTAAGCACGTGAACAGCGTGCTCAGTACTATGCTTCGCCTTAAAACCAAACTGATGACAAGTTGTTTTTAGGAAGGGTTCCAGTCTGTTAAGAAGAAGTTTTTCAAGTACAGTTGACAGAACACTGGCTAAGGCAATAGGTCTATAGTTAGTACTATCAGTAAGATTACCAGTGCGGTTTTTGGGAACAGGAGTAATTGTAACGTTGGACAAGTCCTTTGGCACCCACGAGTGTGTAACGCAAGCAGAGAATCCATTGGCAAGCAAATCATGGATTCCATCCCAGGCATATCGAACATGCTCTCGGCTCAGCTGCTCCGATCCACAGGCTTTACCAAGAGCAAGATTTTTGCAATTCTCTTTAACCTCTCTTGCAGAGAACCTCATAAACATTTCGCCATTCTCCATTCCACTGGTCCGAAAATCCTGCACTCCAAGGTTACCCCCACCATTCAGTAACTTTTCAAATTTAGTGGCCCACAGGTCAGCAATATCCTGTTCGCTAGTTGCGTTATCAATGACACTGGCCACGCTGTGCTGCCCGTTTTGCTTTCTAAGCAGGGACCAGAAACCACGCCAGTCATTACGGAGAGCACTTTGAGCAAGACCATTGTTCCGATGTTGAGCCTCCTTTCTTTTGCAGCAACGGAGTGACCTCCGAAACTCCTTCCGTGCAGCCACCATATCAGTGTATGCATCTCCGCTCCTCTGTCTTCCACTCCTTTTCCAGGCACTGAAGGCTCTTTGGGATTTCTGGTAGGCCTCCTTAACAAACCCATTCCACCCAGGGACACTTTTACGGCGGTGGCAGTTGTCCTTATGCAATTTGTTATACGGGCGTGGCACTTCACGACTAGCATTCTGTAGACATTCGATAATGCACTTAAAGAACACCTCAATCGCCTTCTTGTGTTGGGGGTTACTACATTCGTTGTTGCTGCAGTCGGTCACATCTCTTGGAAGTGTAATGTTCTTGAGGTATCTCCGTGTAACCTGGGTATAGTACTGTATACTACTAGGAGTAAGAAAAGCAGCCTGTCTCACATTGCATTTAGAATCAACATTAACAGTTGGCCTAGTAGAAGCAAGCCCCTGTAAGTTCATTTTAATACTCAGTGGGATGTGGTCAGAAAAACAAACGTCGTACTGGATCTCACAGCCTGTCACGATATCTGCAGCAGCTCCAGTCCCAACAACATGGTCAAGCCAAGAAGTTGAGCCAGAGCTATCACTGACAAATGTGAAAGACTCAGAATCTTCACCCAACCATTCGACATCAAGAATGTGCAGACCACTTTCCTGACACGCGTCACGCAAATCCCTGAAACGATTCTTGCCAATGTCAGCATTCCAGTCACCCATTACCAGAGAGCAGGGCGCACTAATCGCACCAAGAATGACCTGGATCTCCCCAAGGTAGTTGTCAAAGTCCTCCTGGTTACTCGGGATGTCCACTGGCATATAAACATTAATGATACCGAAAATGGCTTCTCCACTCTGGCAGCGCACTGCCAGCATTCGTGCATCTTGTGTCGGTACAACAGCAATGCTAAGCCCAAGTGACTTCCTCCACAACACAGCCAAACCACCATGCGGTCTGCCAAATAAAATTCCTGCCCCACTATCCACTGCAGAGCACCCAGTGGCACTGAATTCAGGATGGATTTCATTGAGGATGACTAATTCGTCTGGTGTAAGCCACGTCTCCTGTAGTAGGACAATATCATTTTTGTTGCAAAGCCCTCTGACTCCTTTAAGGACCCGTTTGAGGGATTTACAGTTAAGTGTGAGCACTCTAATGTTCATGGTCGCCTTGGTGCAGTGTAGTAACGTCGTAATGCAACATATTCAGGCCAGACCAAACCGTTAAGAATTTTCATCTCTTCTTCAGCATATAGCGAGATTTTAAAAGAGGCATAGTCTTCTCGTCGTGCCAGACATTTCACAGTTTCCACCCATATATTTTGATCTTGCAAATGCTCAGCAATATGGTAAGCTTGTGTATCAGGGTGTAGGTTTGTTACAAATAGGTGCCTGAGATCAGCAACATTAATACCCAGCAGTGCACCATTCTTGCCAGAGCCAACTACAACAGGTGCACGACTTCGATATCGCTTCCGTCTCACAACAGTAGTGTACCCTTCATCATCAGATGCACTTACATCCCTATATCCTTCAGCACCATTGTTCACAACTTTATTCTGGCTGTCCTGTGGCTGCACAGCCTGGGCCAATGCATCTATAGGACTGGCCTGTTTTCTTCCAGTAACAAATGAATGTCTAGGCATTGGGGTTGGTTTACTCCCCTTGTTGGCAGCAACATCAGCAAAAAGGAGGCAGGTGTCTTCTTTAGTCCCTTCTTCCCTATCGTTACTTCCACATTGCATGACCGTATTTTCGATGCTGGCACTTTGTCCGTCCTTACGTGGTTTTTCAGCACGGTCTATTTTTGATGATTGCAAATTTTCATTCTGGTCCGTTTTTGGTGCTGTCGGGTTTTCTTCTTCCCTTTTGCTAGGTTCGTCGTATTTTTGTTCGTTTGCTTTTTTTCCTGCTGTTGGTCCCGATCGTCTTGGTGGTAACAATAATCGATCGATCCGACAATCACCATCAACATTATTATCACCACTGTTAGGCACCACGTTATCTAGCAACCCACGCCCACGTGCTTCAGTACGGGCGCCGCCATCTTGAATTCCGCGCTGTTCGCTGCCTCTCAATTGTTGTACGTTTACCGTACTACGATCTGCACACCTGCATTTATTGTTATTTGCACTATTCTCAAACGCCGACAGAAGCTTATCCTGCCCTTCCATTGTTTTGGTTATCGTCTCTTTAACGAACTTTAATTCAAAAGTGAGGTTTTCTACTCGTTTTGCCATCGCGCTATAGTCAATACAATCAATACCAACAGGTGGCAGCCTCGCGATTGCTTTTGCAACAAAGGTGGGCATCTCATCATTTTCAATACTTTGCAACACCATAAGAATGTCAGTACAACAGTCGTAATTTTTGTGTGAGCCTTGGTTTTTACGGCAGCGTTCGTTCGGCGCAACGCCTAATCCGTGGAGCACAGTTTTGGCTTCGTACAATTCGTCGAAAGTAAAATGTGAGGCGCATAAGGTGGCCAAAGGCACCTGCGGAACAACATCCATACGATCACACAGGTAGCACAATACCTCATTAATTATCATAACGTCCTTCTTGAGACCTTCACAGTTACCGTTGGATGAATCATTAAGGATTTCGTGGTCATCATCCTCCTCAGTGGGAACTTCTTTTCCACGACTGCTCCCTCGTGTAACCATTTTAGTAGCCGCCATTTTTTATCTCCTACTGCAAGCGAGCGTGTTTTGTGTTCGCGTCTTTTAGTACTCTTTCCGACAAGTTTGAAGAGTTTATCCAATCTCCATCAATCACCAGAGAGTCCCAGATACTTTCGTTCAAGTGATACTAACGATCACCCAACCTTGTAAGTCCTACAGCCGACATGGAAGCGTGGAGAACCATAGCGTTCGTCTGCCTCTTCTCGCTGCTCAGCATCGTCGCTTCAAGGAGCAGACACAAGAAAAATCATGTAAGCTATCAGTGTCGTACTAATATGTGTAAAAGAAGCTCCTGCTTTGTAAATCTTAAAAAAAAACTTGATGCTGTATAGGAGCAGACACAAGAAAAATCATGTAAGCTATCAGTGTCGTACTAATATGTGTAAAAGAAGCTCCTGCTTTGTAAATCTTTAAAAAAAACTTGATGCTGTATAGGAGCAGACACAAGAAAAATCATATAAGCTATCAGTGTCGTACTAATATGTGTAAAAGAAGCTCCTGCTTTGTAAATCTTTAAAAAAAACTTGATGCTGTATAGGAGCAGACACAAGAAAAATCATGTAAGCTATCAGTGTCGTACTAATATGTGTAAAAGAAGCTCCTGCTTTGTAAATCTTTAAAAAAAACTTGATGCTCTAAAGGAGCAGATACAAGAAAAAGACATGTAAGCCATCAGCGACGTACTAATATGTGTAAAAAAGGCTCCAGCTTTGTAAACCTTAAAAAAATTAATGCTCCAAAGGAACAGTTACAAGAAAAAGTCATAAGCCATCAGCGTCGCACTAATACGTGTAAAAGAAGCTCCCGCTTGTAAACCCTAAAAACACTGAACACTGTAAAGGAACAGATACGAGAAAAGAAAAACCTGTCAGCCTTCAGCATCGTACTAATACATGTAAAAAAACTCCAGCTTTTTTTGGGATGCTGGACATTTTTTTACATATATTTGTGCAATGCTGATGGCTTACATGTCTTTTTCTTGTGTTTGTTCCTGTGGAGCTTTAAGTTGTTTTAAGGCTTAGAAATCTGAAGCTTCTTTACACATTAGAGCGATGCTGATGGCTTACATGT